>MQUG01003483.1:0-171680 GCA_007213375.1 Steinernema feltiae
GTGATTGCAACTTTGCAAACAGAAACGAAACGGCGAGGAAACAGCATGCGATTCCGGTGAATCGTTTCACTCAACTCTGACCGTGATTGCAACTTTGCACACGGAAACGAAACGGCGAGGAAACAGCATGCGATTCCGGTGAATCGTTTCACTCAACGCTTGCCGTGATTGCAACTTTGCAAACGGAAACGAAACGGCGAGGAAACAGCATGCGATTCTGGTGAATCGTTTCACTCAACTCTGACCGTGATTGCAACTTTGCAAACAGAAACGAAACGGCGAGGAAACAGCATGCGATTCCGGTGAATCGTTTCACTCAACTCTGACCGTGATTGCAACAGCATGCGATTCTGGTGAATCGTTTCACTCAACTCTGACCGTGGATTGCAACTTTGCACACGGAAACGAAACAGCGAGGAAACAGCATGCGATTCCGGTGAATCGTTTCACTCAACTCTGACCGTGATTGCAACTTTGCAAACAGAAACGAAACGGCGAGGAAACAGCATGCGATTCCGGTGAATCGTTTCACTCAACTCTGACCGTGATTGCAACTTTGCACACGGAAACGAAACGGCGAGGAAACAGCATGCGATTCCGGTGAATCGTTTCACTCAACGCTTGCCGTGATTGCAACTTTGCAAACGGAAACGAAACGGCGAGGAAACAGCATGCGATTCCGGTGAATCGTTTCACTCAACGCTTGCCGTGATTGCAACTTTGCAAACGGAAACGAAACGGCGAGGAAACAGCATGCGATTCTGGTGAATCGTTTCACTCAACTCTGACCGTGATTGCAACTTTGCACACGGAAACGAAACAGCGAGGAAACAGCATGCGATTCCGGTGAATCGTTTCACTCAACTCTGACCGTGATTGCAACTTTGCAAACAGAAACGAAACGGCGAGGAAACAGCATGCGATTCCGGTGAATCGTTTCACTCAACTCTGACCGTGATTGCAACTTTGCACACGGAAACGAAACGGCGAGGAAACAGCATGCGATTCCGGTGAATCGTTTCACTCAACGCTTGCCGTGATTGCAACTTTGCAAACGGAAACGAAACGGCGAGGAAACAGCATGCGATTCCGGTGAATCGTTTCACTCAACTCTGACCGTGATTGCAACTTTGCACACGGAAACGAAACAGCGAGGAAACAGCATGCGATTCCGGTGAATCGTTTCACTCAACTCTGACCGTGATTGCAACTTTGCAAACAGAAACGAAACGGCGAGGAAACAGCATGCGATTCCGGTGAATCGTTTCACTCAACTCTGACCGTGATTGCAACTTTGCACACGGAAACGAAACGGCGAGGAAACAGCATGCGATTCCGGTGAATCGTTTCACTCAACGCTTGCCGTGATTGCAACTTTGCAAACGGAAACGAAACGGCGAGGAAACAGCATGCGATTCCGGTGAATCGTTTCACTCAACTCTGACCGTGATTGCAACTTTGCACACGGAAACGAAACGGCGAGGAAACAGCATGCGATTCCGGTGAATCGTTTCACTCAACGCTTGCCGTGATTGCAACTTTGCAAACGGAAACGAAACGGCGAGGAAACAGCATGCGATTCTGGTGAATCGTTTCACTCAACTCTGACCGTGATTGCAACTTTGCACACGGAAACGAAACGGCGAGGAAACAGCATACGATTCCGGTGAATCGTTTCACTCAACGCTTGCCGTGATTGCAACTTTGCACACGGAAACGAAACGGCGAGGAAACAGCATGCGATTCCGGTGAATCGTTTCACTCAACTCTGACCGTGATTGCAAGAGCATGCGATTCCGGTGAATCGTTTCACTCGATACGAGCTTTTGTACCGAGAGTGAAACTTGCAAAACGATAACGCAACGTTGTGAAAAGCAACGAAGGCTGTTTTTGCCTCACTGTTTCGTGTGCAGACCCAAACACCAGTCGTCAAAGAAGAACGTCGCAACGCGTGTGCGGTGCGACCGCCGCACGAGTCGGAGTCGCGAATAGCAGACTGCGCTGTGTGCTTCGACGAGATGAGTGCGATGAAGCGATTGGTGCCTTCAAGAATCTTAATTTAGTTTGCTGTTGCCGGTGGAGGCCAATATTGCTAATTAACTATTTACTGCATTGGTAATTCTACATAATTCATGTTGTAAAAATTTATGAACGATGTCTGAGCAGATTATCTCGATTTATTGCGTTGCATCTTTACGACGATACGCAGACCTTTCGAGGTTGCATCGCTCGTGTGGAAGAACTGTGAATCAGCGGCAGCTATAGCTTTCGTTGTTTCATTTCAACAATAACCATGGCGATTAGTTATTATTTATAGCTGCAAACTTTCAGTCACGTATATAATTTCTGTTTAGTTTCTGTTTCAGAATCAATGTAACTGAAATGACGTTACAAACAACTGGCAACGGTAAAACTTTGAAAGAGCCTATGAGTGAGATGAAGCTGTTGGTCCTGGTTGTTGGTCAAGAGGCTGACCTACTAGAGCGCAAAACGGCAGAAGGATTCACTCATCGTTGGAAAGTTTACGTGAGGACGCCTGGCCCACACCAACCAACGGATAGGAGTTTCATCAACAAGGTCGTCTTCAATCTTCACCCGGAATTCAAAAATCCAGATCGAATTATAAGGAAGCCTCCTTTTGAAGTTAATGAGTCCGGATATGGTAGTTTCTCCATCGGTATCACTGTCTTCTTTGCAGAGGAGATGGTAAAGCAATTTCATTTTAGCTATGAGCTGTTTCTTCATAAAGGTAAGTGATTTTCTTGATTCAACTATACACATCGAGTCTTCAGAGGAACCTACTTATTCTTGTAGACCCCAAATTCTTCAAATTACTGATCCTAAGGTTTCCAAAAGTTTCATGGATATGATTCCGATGTACTGTTCTGGGAGCAGCCCCCGGTCAAAAGATAGCCATCTGAAGGAGCCTACACGAAGCAGTGGTAAGGATCGAGAACAACGCCCTATTAAAAAACGAGAAAAGGTTGTTTGGTAAATCGCGCTTGAATAATACACTTTCCGATGCAGAAAGACAAGGAGACAGCTCCATCGATATCCGTGACGCCCAGCTCTTTAACAGCTACACCAGTAAGCAAACTGTCCTCCAAGTGTGAAAACAACAAGTATTCTGAAGAAAAAGTAACTGAACTTGAGAAACAGCCCAGAAATATCATTTTTAGGAACATATATCCAAAACGGAACGGAACCCAGGAGGTATCACCCCTGGCGAATCTTCGCCAGCCACTTCTGTATCGCAGCTTTTCGGCGAAAAGAGGACGAAAAACTACAAATCGCCGATTGCCACCGCAAGTTCACCGGCGCGGTTAAAGAAGCAAATTGACGAGAAACAGAAGGTGAAGAAAACAAAAGCAAAAAGAGAAATTGCTACTGCTGCATCTTCTTGTTCTGATCAAGCGTTAAAGACAGAAAAGAAGATCGGGCGGATCGCTGAAAACGACTTGTTCTCCACGGCGCTTCAAAACGCAGCGGTTCAAAAATCTGGAGAGCGAAAGCGAAAAATCGATGTTGATCAGTTGTTCTCGGAGAAGAGATCGCGTCAGTCGCCATCAACCAACGGAGTCGGATCCTCATCCTCTCAGCGCCTTTCAGTTCCACTAACGAATGGTGTATGTTCGGGAGGATCGCGGCCTTCAAGTCGACTGGCTGAAAAGAAGATTCCGATTCCATTACTTCACAAAAAACATCCTGGGAAGAAGACTCCCGAGGACACGAGAGCGACATCTCGCAAGCAGAACATTCCGCTTGAAGAAAGCCCTTCTTCTTCAACTTCAGTATCCTCAAATGTTTCGGAAGGTGGAAGGACGAGCCATTCCACCACTCCTTCCACTGCTTCAACAGGCTCGCAGTCGTCTCCTGGAGCATTCCAGAACTGTTTCGAAATAGCCTCACCTTTTCTTTCTTCACATGATGACGAACGCTCAATTGACATCTCAATCGAAACCCTTTCTGATCGTATTTCAGCAATGTCTGATCCTACGACTGTCTCTAAGATAGCTTTTTTTCTTATTTCTTCGGACTCGGCGCATCTTGTGAAAATAGTTAACGAAGAACAGGAACAACGTCTTGAGTGCGATCTACGAGAAGTAAACCCATCGCTCCTCCCCACGCTCTATAGAATGTGCACGGAACAAACTCACTGACCATGTGTGCCTCGTTCGTTGATCTCTGTTATCACTTTTCGGAATTCTATCACCGAACAGTTGCTCCGTTCGTAGATATCCTCTTAGCCCATACATTCTATACAACGTTTTTTCATCAAAAAATTTGATTTCGAAAAAATGATTCTCTTGCCGCATAAGACATTATCCAGTGGTCTCCCGTCCGGCTCACGATAAATCTATTCCCACAATGATGTACAGATATTTTAAAGATAGATCGATTATCCTTGTATACTGTGTGGTAACGTAACTCTCGTTCTCATGATTCCTCTAGTGCCTTTTCACAGTCTGCTGTGCACTCAACCAATATCAAGTTTCTGTAAATTTTTTATTCCCTTTGATGTGATAAAAGTTAGATCCTATTTACATTATGTATCGATTCAGTACAATAAATTTCGAGTCTTCTCATTTCTAACGGTCACCACGAACTAGCGCTCTTCTTCAGCTACCGCATATAACGGAATATAACATGAATTCCGAATTGAATCTTGGAACTTTATTTCACCCCAGTCTTGATTTTAGCAAAAAGTGTACTCATGTTCCGACCTGGCCGCTCTTCATGACTTAATGCGTTTCGCAAGGAAACTTTCGAAAAAAGTCCCGGAAAAGAGACCACTGACAACTTCACCCTGGTTACATCCGCTTTTGGAGCAGAAGTCAATCGTCAAATTGTGCACACTTTCTTGCGAACACAACGGTTTATTAGTTGCTTACAGTTCACAAAAGGAGAGCGGGCGAACGAACGAAGTTTACTAAACACCAATGCACCACGTGTCATTTCCTTTGATATTTATGAAATCCTGTTCACTTTTCACGCCTTGATTATCGAAAATTTTGGTTTCGCTATTCATGTGCCATAACCACTCGTTAGAAATGTTGATTGATTTTAATCAATTGCGGTTCAAAAGTAGGAAATATCGCGATGTTTAGGGGAACACGTTGAGCTATTCGCCATGAAACCGTTCGACCAATGTCCATTACGTTTATGCCATACAAAAATTCGTTCGACAATGTATTAAACCGCTATTTTCTTGCTCATGTTATGAACGCATTAATTCTTTTTCAGACCAATCTCGGGTCGCACCTATTCGCATCTTCATGGGTCGTGCCGAGTTCGAGTACGATGAATCGGGAACGACATTTTATTATGTGGCGTTGAGTTTTTACATTCTTTTCCTAATCCCCTGTACATTTTTTTTCTGGCCCTCGAATAAGAAAGGTTTGTATTTATTTGTTTTACATATCACTAATCGCGTGGTTTAAGTTGACGTCAAAGTCAAGAAGGAACGTCATTGTGAATGCGAAGGCTGTGAACTGAAACACAAAAGGAAGGAAGAAGCTCAGCCATGGCAAAGATTTATAAAGATTGCAAAAACCGTTGGGCTGCTGCTGGCTTGGGCTATTTTTGTGTTCCTAGCATACAAAGTCACTCAAATCGAGCACGAGCACATCGAATACGACCCATACAAAATTCTGGGTTTGGATAGGGTGGGTAATGTGTGTTGTATCAGATGCGTTAACAGAGGTAACTGCAGGAAGCGGATGTAAAAGAAATCAAGAAGGCGTATCGTGAATTAAGTAAACAGCTCCATCCTGATCGCGGTGGCGACGCTCATCAATTTGACGGCATTGCGAAAGCTTATCAAGCACTGACTGACGACGAAGCACGTGAAAACTGGATGAAATATGGAAATCCCGACGGGCCAAAAGGTTAATTGATCGACGCTGCTTTGTTTGATCAGGTGTATTAATTTTAGCTACAACATTTGGTATTGCTCTTCCAAAATGGATTGTTAGCAAAGAATACGGAATATGGGTTCTTGCATTCTATGGAGTCTTATTCATGATTGTTCTGCCGGTTACCGTGGGCATATGGTGGTACAACACCATCAAGTTCAGTGCGGAAAGTGTGCTCATGGACACAACTCAACTGTACGTACATTTTCTTCAGAAGACCCCGAAAATGGAATTTAATCGTAGGACTTAATGCTCAAAAGGATCAAAATACATAACTTCTAGGTATGCTAATGGTCTTGGGCGGTTCCTTCGAATTTTGGAAGTATTACAACAAAGAGATTGTTGAACGCGAAGCCGATGATGTTGAAGTTCCCCGCATAATCCGAGAATTAAAGAATCTTGGTGAAGGAAAGAAAGAACCACCTCTTTCGCATCCTTACAGTTTGAAAGCCCGTACTCTCCTTCATGCTCATCTTTCGCGAATTCCTTTATCGTCGGAAAATCTAGAGAAAGGTTGATTTTTTAAAACAATTTTCTGCTTACGAGTTTAGTGTTTTAGACCAACTTTACATAATTGCAAAGTGTCCACTTTTGTTGGAAGAAATGCTAAACTTGATAGTCCAACTATATTTTTATGGTCACGCTTCGCGTCAGCCATCTATTGAAACAATTGAAAATGCAACGCGGATCTTGCCAATGATTATTCAGGGAATGTGGCCACGAACTAGCGCTCTTCTTCAGCTACCGCATATAACGGAATATAACATGAATGCCTTCAAAAAGGTGAATTGAATCTTGGTACTTTATTTCACCCCACTCTTAATTTTAGCAAAAAGTGTACTCATGTTCCGACCTTGCCGCTCTTCATGAGTCGAAGAGAAAATCAGTTCTTCATTCCTTCGACGAGCAGCAGTATGACGATATATGCTTTGTGTTAGAGTCTATGCCGCGACTTGATATTTCTGCCAATTTCGAGGGTAAGAAAGAACTTCAATGTGTTTTTGTTAATTTCATGTATCTATTTAGTAAAGGGCGAAGATGACAAGCATAACGTAACCGTTGGATCACTGGTAACACTGAGAGTTAATCTTCGCCGCAAACCATTGCTGGATGCTGAAAGACGTAGTCATGAAATCGTTGAAGCAAAAGATGCCGCAGCTGCCGCCGCAGAAGTGGCTGAAACAGAGAACGTTGAACAATCTCCTCAACAACCGAAAAGGAAAGCTTGGGAGAAGCCCCAACAAAAGAAGAAGTCGACTAAAGCTAAGAAGATCATAAAGGTTGGTTCTGACCTCCACGATTGCAAGGCTCGACTTACGTTTCAGAAGAAAAAGGTAGGAAAAGACAGCGATAGGAAAGATGATACCGAAGAAATGGAACCTCTGATGAAAGCTAAAAATGAAGGAGACAGTGACGAATCGTCAATTGAGGATAATAGTGATGTGGATGATGGAGAAGATGGAGGTTCGGTCTCTGGAAAGGAAAATGAAGAAAGCACAACAGGAGAAGGTGACGATGACTACGATGATGACGAAGAATGGGCAAAACATGATGAAGTTGTTAGAAAAGAGAACGTACTGGAGGCTAAATCGCGCTTGACTCATGTCGTGCATGCTCCTTACTTCCCCAACGACAAGTACGAATGGTGGTGGCTTTACCTCATTGACAAGAAGATGCGTAGACTTGTTTCTCCTGTAATTTCTTGCAAAACTTTAATCGACGAAGAAACTGTACGTTTATAATTGATTTTATTCACTCAGCCCAATTTAACTTTAGGTGGAAATCAAATTCCCAGCTCCCCAACAAAAAGGCAACTATTCTCTTACATTATTTGTAAAGTCAGATTCGTATGTTGATTGTGATTATGCGATTGACGTCAAGGTGAGTGTCTTTCATATCGTAAACAAACAAAAAACAATATGATTCAGCTAAGTGTTGCTGAAGCACCAGAAATTGTGCTCCCCAAGTACGAAGAAACCGACGACGAAGATGGTGATCACGATAAATCTCCAGAATTGTCTGAGTACACGGAGGAATCCGGATCGGACTCAGATGATGAGGACGATGAGTGAAGACTACGTGTCGGGCATGCGATTTTTGTGATAAGCTCGATCTGTTTATGAATGAACAGATCATATTGTTGTAATTGTTGGTAAAGTGAACCCCACCTTTGATTGTTGCATTCAAGCTGTGTTAACTATATATAAATTTTATGTTTGTATATAAAATTGAGTGGATTGAAATTGCCTTCCGTTGAATTCGACGATGTTTCCTAATGGTGCATCCAATGATGTTTGACTGTCAGCGAAAGATAGACGAGGACTGCCCTTGTCCACAGACTCACTTGTCAGTGTCCAGCCCACCTAGACCCGGCGAGTGTTGTTTAATGAAGAAGAAGAAGAACTGTGAAGAAGACACTTGAGTCAAGTGTCTTCTTCTTGATTCCATTTGGGTCAAGTGACTTGACCAAATGGAATCATGAATCCCAGAAAAGTTTTCGCTTCGTAGGAAAGAATGCGTAGTTGAAAAAAACGTTTATCGTTCAACCCGAACTGACAATGAGATCATTCAATACATATGGAGAAAAGAAATGAATGGAAGACGTTCTTCATATGAGTCAACATTATAGTATTGCATGCAACTATTATGAAGGGTGAGCGCTTAGCTCATTGCGAACGTGCTGTACTCGTTACACGGCAAGCGCGAGTTCGAGCCCGGGAGGACAACTATGCACCACTCTGAAGTAACATATGTGGATTTACCGAGCTGAGGCTGACTTTTAAAAAAATTCAATACATTTTTGTAATGGAAAAACAGAATTTTTTAATCATCACGATTAAGACGTGCACAAAACTGAAAAAGTCTATCGCCCGATTTAAAGAACAACGACTTCGTGTCACGGGTTAAAAGGGTCCTTCGCCCACTTCGCACACAATAACAAAGCAAAAAAAGCGTTTGCATCTTCAAGAGGATCAGGTCGTAGAAAATGTACAAAAAGTTGAGTACTGAGGAGATGTCACAAAAACGACGGTTAACTTCAATCAAGTGCAAATAGCAACAACAGCTTCAAAAATGCAACAAAAAAGAAATGTTCGACGGATAAATATATGATTTCTTATGTATATTATGTATGTATAGAGAGTTGACAGAATAGATGGAAGGAAGATATATCATACTCCGTAAATCAAGCAACGGAGTATTACAATTGATCGAACAAGACAAAGCAAAGACATCTCCTATAAGTCGTTGGATCTTCGTCCATCAAATCGGCGAACGATCTGTGTGACAAGTGTTGGGTTGCTAGCTAAAAGAGTTAAAATTTGAAATCAGCACTTGTTGTTGCAACATGCCTAAAAGTTGTTCCCATCCACTGGTGTTCGTAACAGGTGTGAGATTCTGCTTCATGAATTCAATTGCTCGTTGCTTCAGACGCTCTGCTGAGTACATATGCCCAACCACAAATAGATGGCACACGTTTTCGGTTGCAAGCTCTTGAATCAAAGTCCGTTCGCAGTGTTCTTTCAGATATTCCAGTCTATCACAATACCATGTGTAACACTTGATTCGATGAAGCTGGTACAAACCTGTATTTGTCGGCTGCAATAAGTAGCTCGGACGCCAATTCATTCAAATTGCGAGAGCATTTACCACAATAGATGAACGAAAGCATTTCTTTAACCACGTCATAATCCATATCCTCGATAACGAGGAGTCCCTGAGTAAAAAGGTTACCAGTACAGTTGCGATTTTCATTACCTGCTTAGCTTCTTTCGTGTCCGTGTGGGTGAACATGGCGGCGAAAACTGGAGACCGCGCAGCGAGAATCGCTTTATGGGCACGAATATCGCGATCACCAACGCGAATCGTGAAGTCAGTAAGGACATCGTCTTGTAAGAGCTTTAGGTAATCTTCACCGAGCTGCTTCTCAAAGTCGATGTTCTAAAACGGCTAAATAGCTTCAAGTCCAAAATATGCAGTCGCACCTGTACAGGTTCGTCAAGCGTGGTTGTAACTGTGTCGACTGCTGCAGCGATCTCCACAGTTACAGTTATGCTATCTGCGGGCATTATTTGAGGAAATAAGACGTCTCGCTTTATGTAGGACACGTAGTCCGAATGAGATGGATTGGGATGAATACGCATTTCAATCTCTTTGCTCTCAGCATTTCTCAGCACAAACCGAGATTTAAACCCGATTTTGTTCTTGGGCGAACTTGAGGATCCGCTAGGAGTGTTCAGCACACGATTCAAGCACAGGAATACAAACTCTTTGTTGTTTTCACCGTTTCCCTTCGGATAAATTTTGATAGACCACGTCAACGTTTCGTCTCCTCTCGGCAAATGTACAAAATTCTCAAGATATTCTAAACCACATTTTGCAAACAATATTCGCAGCGCAGCCTACCTTGGTAACAATGTGAGAAATTACGCACTGTCCAGTTTCTCGCTATGTTCTGAAATTTGAAACCAATGAAACTAGCAATTCGCTACTGACAAGAGGATTTACCTCAACTCGAATCTCTGTTTCAGAATCATGCGTCATGTGGTTGGCGCCAGAGCCGCCTGTAGTCGTGCCCGTCGATGATTCGATAGGCATCGACACGTCGCCGCTAGATGGTTCCATCCGAAATCACTGAAAAACTAACTAACTAGTAGGCTTCATTCTCAAAACAATCATGGAACACACAAAAACAAATGGATCGGCTGAATCATCCATGCGACACGATCTTCGAATCGTTTCCCCAATCAATAACGCCGCGACCGATACTGTCTGCGCAAACGTTTCGAACTCGCATTTAAACACGAAAAGACGGCATCTACTTTCGGTGTTTTTTATGAATAAGATACCAATTCTGAGAAGTCACGATCTCTCAGAATAGATTCCGGTGAGAAATTAGCATGGGTGAACGTTCAATTGTGAATAAACGAATGAGGTGAAGTCAGAGAGAACGCGGCGAGCATCGAAAACAGTTGTTTCTCAGCCGATATGGGGAATTGTCCCCGAAGTGCTCGAGCGACCGCCGAGAAGCTTGGATCGATATATGGCGAATAACTACCGTCTCTCGCAAGCTCCACATTCGGTGCAGGCTCTGATGCCAAACGTCACCAAACGTTCTAACGCACGTAATTACCTCAAATACACGCTGGAACGGAGATACGGATGGCGATATAAAGATAGTTACATATTTATAGATGAGCCGCTCTTGTGAGTCTTGTGAGTCTCTGGTGCCGGTTTTAGTTGTTCATTTAAAAAGCCAAAACGGAATGCATGTTACTTGTTCTTTATTAACTTCAACGAATCCGCCGTCGACGAGAAATAGTCAACCGATACTTACCAAATCATGACAGAAATCCATGCTTCACCTATCGAGCCAACGATAACTGCGACATGTGCAATGTAACTCCGAACTTCATCCTCAGCGATATGTTTATACATCTTTTATACAATTAAAAACCATCTGGCATTTTATACATACAAATTCGCAAGATATCGACGATAAACTAGATCAAATGAGAATCAAAGAAAGCACCGATTACAAGATAAGATAAGTTAAATAAATAGAATTCATATATATAAATAGAATTAGATATATTGTGTGATCACTCTAACATCACCAATAAACATATTTGAAGATGTCAAAACATAACGTCTTTGTGGATATATATACTGCGCATTGCAAAATCTTAATAAAAAAGGCAAAACCAAAATTTTTAAAAATACCAATTTTTCTAATATTCAAGAGCGTTGAAATGCTACTTTACAAATTGTGCGACAAAGAAACCGGCCTTACTTATAAAACAACTTCTGTAATCTCTGGGTGAACATAGGGTACGTAAATCACAGTTCGCAATATGACTAAAAATGACGAATTTCCGGGTATATAACACACCCATTACTTAATAAGATAAATATAGTTTACATTTTAAACGCTATTAGTTGAAGAACATTGGACATCTGGTACGGGCGAATGCGGTGAAGGTGAACAAGAATTGAACCAAGAATAGCTTGTAGAATCAAGAGGAAAAACAACAATTCCAGTTGGATAGGGATAACTTACGATGCATGCTCGATAGCGAATAGGACAGGGATCAACAACAGGAAACGAATTTTGAGAAGACTGCACATTTAGAGCGTAACTACTGTAGCAGGCTGGAGTAAAGTCGTCACATAGGACAAACCTTGAAGGAACTGGCATTTGGTTTTTAACTAGCGTATCCTCTTCTACAGAACTGTCTTCGCTGCTTGAGTCACCATCTGAATTGGCTTCCGTTTCATGTGATAAAACATCTGCAGGATTCGTAAGCAGAAGATCGCAATAGAAATTCGAATTGCATAATTCATTGGTCTGCTTCACTTCGGAAATGCTACGATGCATTGCTGCAAACTCCGTACCAACTTGACCCATGAGATAGACATTGTATCCAACGTCATTATCTGTCAAAGTAAATACATATTAAAAAAAGAAAATATCAATGAACAAACCAGGTTGAACAGGATCCTGCAACGTGAATATGGATGACGCCGGGTTCAATCCCATAGTTTCTTCGAGAGATTTTTTCCAAACAAAGCCGTCATTGCCGCTGAGGGCAACTTTGCTTAAATCAAGGTTGTTCCCATACACATCGAAAAATTCGCAAAACAACTCCGCTAGGTTTACTTTAGAAATGTCTTCTCCCTCGTAGTTGTGACCCTGAAAATGTGTCTTAAAATGTAAAATTATTGGTTTTACCGTTAGCGACGTAAATTGCTGATGATCTGGCGTTCCTGTGCACGGTGGCCTATGTCCTTTTAAAAAGTTCATAATCATTAGGACCAGTCCATAAGAAGATAGCCCTCCATTTGGTGAAGCGGTTCTATCTAACCCTTTAAGATTCATGAGATACTTCAAAATTAAAACGACTGGCTCCAAAAGGGGGTAACGTATTTTGAAGTCCATGACATGATCCACAGCAGCTAGTGCAGTCACAGCGGAAAAGGTAATATCGATGCGGATAGAAGTCTCCGAATCCACAACTTTAACGCATCTTCTTTCATCTTTTCCAGATACGAAAATGTTACAATATTTGCCAGAAGCTCTGAAAATACAATTTCGTTAATCAAATCTTCCCATATTCCTTACTTCAAAAGTTCAGCTATCATAAAAGGATCAACGGTGTACAAAGGCGATTCGAGGTATATGTCAATGTCAGACTCTGGTAAGTACAAACACGTAGCAAGACTGCCGTAGAGGACGGTGGCGGCTTGAATACCGGTACTTCGTAAATGCGACACAAGTATTTCGCTCACACGAGAAAATGTCTTCACTCGTAAATCATACTCACTCACTCTAGTGCGTAGCCACTTATACGTAAGGTGAATCAGATCGTTCAATCTGAAAAAGTACGCTATTCAAGAAAGACATGAATTTATAGTACAAACCGTGCGAATGCATACGTGGAGGCCGGCCGCTGAATGTCCTCAATCTTCTTCTTGCTCAGGATTTCCGCCATTGCTTCGCAGCGTTTAATGCAGGGGGAGCTTGCGGAAGGCTGCATGCTTGTTTCACTCGACGTGTTCGACGATCGATATACAACTAAAATGAACAAATATGTACAACTTGAATATTCCCAAACATCTATCCCACAAAACGCGCATTATGGAGCGATTATTGCAGGTAGTAAATATTAATATACAACTGAATCAATATCGAGAGAATAGCCTGAAAAGAAGCTTAGTTTCTTGTCAACGTGACAACAAAAGTACAACTATGGCAGTAGTGTCCCAAAAACAACTGGGTATGATATAATGATTAAGCGAACAACTGGGCTTTTGGGCCAATGACAATAATGTCATGGGCACAGCACATTTCAGATTTCTTCCCATTATGTTGTCAGCCGTTATCAATTTTTTGAATCGAAAGGTGCAGAAGACGACAGCGGAGTCACTGCCGTCCTTTATAACTTTCATAATCAAGTCGTTTAAAGCTTTAGCAGTTATGTTACACCTGCTTCGTTTGCTTTCTATGTAAATTATCCCGATTTTCCCAACGTGATATAGGATTGCAGAAATATACTATCCAAAGTATAGAATCAAATTAAAGTGAGTTACTCTGAGAATTACAGCACGGCGCATGACGCTATTAATGCTATCGGTAGACAGAAGTCAGAAGTATATAAGTGATAAACATCCGCTGCGATGGGGCAAACAACTGCCACCATCAGCGATGGCAAGCAGTACGCTGAGTAATAAAACAAAAATCCTGTTGTGGTATAACCGTGTTTGGTTAAAAGCCCCAACAGAGTTGCACAATTTCATATATATATATATATCCCTACTAGAGAAATCAAACGAAACAGTTGAGCGACTGGAAACAGTTGAGACTCAAAACAGCAAGTGCAAAGTCCAACATTCGCTTGAACCGTACATAACAATTGAGGTAAAATGTATCCTCTGCAGTGTTTGACTGAAATCGGTAACGCTCGTGTGTCAATGCAAGAAGCATCGATCAGTGAAGAGAGACCGGAGAGGGTGAAAGAATTCGCGTTGCAGCGGCGGTTCGCAGTCGTACAATCTTTTCGAGCCTGCGGGCGTGTTTCAAACGTTCAGACAAATGAAAAGACCGCGACGGTTGATGGGTCATGATTGGATCTCGACACCTTCATTGACTTCATACTACACGCGGCTCACAGTGAACGCAAGGTTAGCATTTAGAGTTGACGCACGACATTCCAGCCACTCGACAACAAACTGGATTTATGTGCACTGCAGGGATCGGAAGGCGCTGAGGGTTGGTGTTTATAGAGGAAAAGTAGTCTCACTATATTCAGAAATTCAAAAGTCCTTGTATAAGAGATCTTATTATTTTTTTAAATCTTACAATCTTACAAATTACTATTAACCGAACGTACTAGATGCATGACGTACACTATCGATGAACCCGACCCGACAAGAACAACGAGCGAGAGGGAGATTTATCCAGCACACCGGCAGCCGTAAACAAAAGGATAAAAATGTCTCTGAGATTATTTTAGGTCTTGGAGTGAATGTCCTGTAGAACCAAGGAAGTTTGTCACAATTTCCGAAGGCGGGGCCATGGAGTTGTATCGATAGGTCTCTACCGAACAGTATGGTTAGAAATTAGAATACGTTTTTATGTGTGAACTTGTAAGGAAAAAGATGGTTTAATGAAAAGTTTAGTTGAAGTGTGATTGCATAGAAGCGAGGTCTGATGTATTATCCGCCATATGTAGCACTTCTTTCTTTAAAACTACAGCATTATCGATTCCGTGAACATCACGTGAGTACGGCCAAAAGGCGTGCTCAATCACGCGTATTTCGAGCGGATATTGAGAATGGTCTCTCCTTACCTTCCGTTTAGGTTGTTTAGAGGCTGCATTTGCAAACATATGCGCCAAATATTGACATATCTTCTTATTTTCTTTTAGTGAAGTGAATAGAAGTCTAGAAGCCGTCTTGAAGCGATGATCTTGCTGTACAGGAATCGGTATATGTGAGCACACCGCCTATGTTTTATTTTTTTGTATGGAATAAAGTTTGCGTTTTGTTATAACTGTTCTGCATTGTTCGGTTTTGTCCTGCAAGTCAATTTGCTCTGTTACTTTAATGTTGATCTATTGATTTTGATTTTGATTTTAGCGGTAAATTCCAAACTTACGTATCTTTTGAATGAGATATTGATAAGTTGGCGAAGGATGTCGCAACAAGAATTGGAGCAGTGCCAGGTATGTACTAACGAACACATAATGAGGTGATAGGGGCTTTTTTAGCATTTAAAAACATATTTTTCATGAAAAGCATATATTGAGGTAAACGCATTTGATTTTCAGCAAGTTCTTCAACAATACCGCGTCAACGAACTTCACCTGCTACTTGGACACTTCAAGGCTCCGAAACTTGGGAAGAAACATGAACTACTCCAACGCTGTTACTCGTTTTTGCAGAATCCCCGTTACCAACGTGAATTCATTCAGAAGGTGCGCGAAGTAAGCAGTAGTAGTCAACGCTACGCAGCGTACCCATTACATTCGTATCAACAAGCGCCGCGTTCGTCAAGCGGAGGAGTCTATACTACGGGAAATGTTAATTGGCAAAATACCGGGCCGGCTAGCTACCGCCCCGATGATCGGCAGCTACAGTCAATGTTGGTGGGAGCAACGAGTAATTATCCTATGGGCAATGCTCCAAATGGGTTCGTAAACACCGAAGGCGGCACGTTTCGTGTGAGGAATGTGAAACCAGTGAAACTACCTTTTTACGATGTCAAATCGACTGTACTGGAGCTGAAAGAACTACCAGGGTCGGCTCCTGGGATTCAACAACCATCAGCAAAGGTTCAATTTGAATTTGAAGTTCCTCAATCAACGCTTCATGGGCTCACACGCAATGAATCTCTGCCTTTACCACGCAAGGAGCTGCAGTTGCGGTTTTTCTCTGCAGATGGGAATGGTGTTGAGCAACCTGATGCGTTTCCTCCGAATTGTGCTGTTCGAATTGATGGACAACCTGTGGTTTTGCCGGTATATAAAGTTTGGATGTTCATATATGACTTATCGCTGCAATTTTTTAGAATGTCATTCCAACGAACAAGCCCAATACAGAACCAAAGCGACCTTCGCGACCGGTTAACGTGACAGCATACATCAATCCTGCTTTAAACAAGCATACTCTATACATTGAGTGGGGTAGTGACAAGCGGTTTTGGGCTGTTGGAATTTACCATGTTGAACGCTTGGGATCGCACGCTCTTTTTTCTCGGCTCACCAATGATCCCCGCTACTTGCGACCACTACAAGTGACCAAAAACCTTATCACTCAACGTTTGAATGGTGGAGATGATGATGGAATTTCAATGGACTCTATGCAGGTCTCCTTGCTGTGCCCCGTAATATTTCAGCGCATTTGCATTTTGTAATGATTTGTTTTTCAGCTCGGTCGAACGAGGATGACCATGCCAGCTAAAGGATCTGAATGTACACATTTGCAGTGCTTTGACCTTAGCATGTACTTGATGATGAATGAAAAGCGACCGACATGGAAATGTGCGATTTGTGACAAAATTTCGACCGCTTACAAATTGGTAATTGATCAGTAAGTTCATTGTTACATGGTTGATTGGAATGTCTCATAATTTAGATATTTCTTGGACATCTTGCAAAGGGCGAGTTCGTCTGTGACAGACGTAGAATTGCTTAAAGATGGGATGTGGCGTGCGATCAAAATAGAGACAGAAACATTATCCGACGATGACGATAGTGCAGATATTGTGACGTGTAAAACGACCTCGTCATCTCATCCACCGAACACGAATTTGTCTGGTACTGGCAACCTCAGCAACCCTACTTCAAGTGCAGCCGTTCTACTTGACGAAGATGTTATTGTCTTGGATAGCGATGATGATGACGATGTGACTCCGCCCCCTCCATCAACATCAACAACTCGTACCGATTCTGATCCTAACGATGGGTAAAGAGGTTGTTTTCGGGATCATTAAGCATGTCATTGTTTAGAACTCCCTCACTGATGAGTCCACATGCTGTGTCATCGGAAAAGTCGGATATTTCTATAATTTGTCTGGACGACAGTGACAGCGAATGTGCTACCGTATCTACAATCTCGCCATCTAACATTATATCGGTTTTCCAAGCATCTGGGGGCTCTGTTCTTCCATCTATGAGTATGCCATCTACCACCGCGGTTCAGCTATCGCATGTTCCTGTACAATCGTCAAGCAATGGAACACCTCAAACCATCACGTCAGCGTTGGCAACTGTAATGGCTCAGAATGTGGAAATGATGCCAAATGGAGGTCATTCTCAGGCTGGAAGTTCTTTGCAGTCGATGCATCCTAATATGCTGTTGGCTACGGCTACAAATCCATATGGAGCTTTTCCGTCTGCCGCAACGAATGGATATGGTTGGAACGGATATGGAGGAATGACCGCACAACCGGCTATGCACCAACAGGCTCAGGCATATGGTGCGTATGATTTTGATTTTATGAACGGCAATGGAAGAACTAGCTTCGATTCATCCGAACGGACCATTCAAGAAAATCTTGCGGCCTTGCTAGGTAGCATACAAAGTCAACCAAACTATTATGATCGGACTAGTTAATTGCGGCTTTGAGAGCATATCGTTGTTTTGGTCGTAATATATGCCCAAAATATATATTTCGTTTTTGTAATCGTGGTCCTATGCAATGTGTGATGTCGCTTGATGGAAGCGATTGTATAGAACGGTTCGAGACGTATATTAACTTTACAACGGAAAAATAAAGATCTGGCTTCAATGAAACAAACACCCATTTTTGTCAGGAATTCTGGGTAGGCCGGGCACACGAATTTTTTTTTTAATTGCATGCTTTTGTTTTAAAATTGGAAAGAAAAGACACGTTTATTTATGTATTCTAAAATTTATTTTAGGAAACACAAATGATGCTGCGCGGATCCTTCAATCGACAGGGTGCGAAAGGAAACGAAAAACGGGTCGGAATGATGATGTGGCTGTTGTTGACCTTGAGGCATCAAGGAAAAGATTCAAGTAGCTTGTAACCAATTCGTTGTCATTTAGGGAGTGCTTATAGGTGGTACTATGAAGACCATGCCAATGAATACATGTATTGCTGAAAAAATGCATTTATTTTTCAGTAAAACTCTTAAGTAAAAATGAATTTTTTCAAATCCTCATTCAAAATGTAGTAATTTGTTGTTGTGGTCTAGTTTTCCTTGACAATTTTCCTTGTTTTCCTTTCCTTGACGCTTCTGCGATTATGCTGCAAAAGATCACCGGCGCCAAAGATCACGCGAGCAAAAGATCGGCCTAGCGAAAATTCACTAGGCAAAGATCTTTTTCACCGTTGCACCGTAACCGCTTCTGCTTGTGCAACTGTTTCCAACGGGAAGTTGTCTATTGGTGAACTGTTGGTGTTAGCAATTGCAAGACTTTGTCTAGGTTGTCAAACGCGCGGAATGTCGCCCAACTGACTCTAAGGGCTATTCCTAAATAAGATTTAAGTATGAAAATTGTATGAAAAAAATGGTTTAAATTAGGATAATCAGTGTTAGCTCTACCACCAGCTCTTTTTGCTTGTGTTCGCTTTCTTTTAATTTCGTTGATCATCAGTTCATTTCAGTTCTACGCTTGCACCCTCAAACATGTATTGTAGAATCATTACCTGTCGCGATTTTGCTGCATGTTGGACAAGTGCGGCGAGAACAAACGGCAAAGTATTAACATTGAGTTAAAACTCAAAATAAAATTGTGCTTATCGACATTACGGCTTCAGAGTTCCGCGATTTCCGTACGCATGTTCGGTGGAACGTTTCTCCAAAGCCCTCCATCAGAAGTTTTCCGTTTCGATCAGGCGCTCCTTCAAGACATTCCAGACCTAACTGACATTCGCGGCATGGTCCCAAGCCATAACTGAGAGCGGAAATACAACCAAAACGATATGTTCCGCGTCTATTCATATTTTAATGAGGTACGATAGAAATATAAATTTAATATTTGTCACAAGCTAAATAGAGACGTAATAAAGGTTTACACAAAGAGGAATTCGTTATTAATCTGCATGTTATTACAATTTTGGGTTTTCGGCATCAACTGTTTTGTCAACGCAAGAATCATTCGTGGGAGAGTCAACGGAAGGAACAACTAGAAAAAGTTCCAAATGCTATTAAAGGATGTGATCTGGTAGTCTTCTGGGTAGATACAATCTAAAACTTCCTATTTTGATCGTAAGTAAACTATTTTAGGGAACACCATCAGATCGTGCCGAAACCCATTGAGAAGAGAGAGAAAGAGAAAGCTTGGGGAAGGAGTGATGCGGGTATTGCTAAATCTCAGGTTAGGAACGAACAAACTTGAATGAATCATCGAATCTCATAGAGACCCACGTGAAGTGGTCAGTGTGAATGTGAGTTTAAAACATAAAAGTTCTCTTAGTGAGCAAGATGAGAGGAAGAATGAGCGTGGATAGGAAAGGAGAACGGAAATGGGGAAGATGGCAGCCGTTGCTGCATCGCTTAGGTGATCGACTGCTGAGCGCGCCAGTCATCGAGTCGCGGACGCTTTTCGGCCGGAGAATTCGGCTCCACTTTCACGAACGGTTTGCCAGCGTCGAGTGTTGTCCAACATTGAGGTCCGCCAGCGTTACCTGGGTTACCAGGATCCATCATAACTCGTTGAATGTGGTCAGCGCTGGCACGGTCCTGGTCAATGAGCATTCCAGGAGGAGGCGCCATCACATGTGGGATCTGCGGTGGCATCATGTGGTTATTCACAGATGATGGCCGCGGGCTCGTCGTGCAGTCAGGTGGTCCTTGGGAGAACGACGGAAACCCGCCAGAACTCGTTGAAGGGAAATCCTGGTGGATTTTCAGGGTGTTCCCCCCTGAAGTGTTGCGGCCAACGTTGCCGTTGTAAGCACTTGTGAGAGACGGATTCAAGAAGACCGAGTTCGGATTGAAGATGTGACCGATAGCAGATGACATTCCGTTGAGTTCGAGTGAAGGAGCAGTGACAGCAGGTTGCACCTGAGATTGCGCAACAGACTGCGACTGTGAAGAGTGTGAAGCACCGCTTGATGAAGCCCCGTTGACGTAGTGAGGGGTCGAAGGACCCGGGGAAACATCGTCGTCGGAATCTGCAGCGCCCCCCTGGCGTCCTTCCTTGCGGTGCAGCGCTTCCATGATGTCAGCATTCGTCCTGCTGAAAACAAAAATGCATTTCATCACATATTAAAATGGGGTTATTTGGAGTCAAGAGTACAAAACATGTGGAACAAAGTTATAACTCAGATGACACATACGGGCCGGTACGTGTGCAAATTTGGTCGATGAATCAAATAACGACCACGGTCTTCATGATTACCTTTCATGCGGTTCGTTGTATTCTGTGTACTTCAGGAGAACCTGGAAACGGACGAAGTTTAAAATATGGGGTTGGAGGTCAAACTTGCCTTGTCCATGTCCGTAGACGCGTACTGGAACAATTTGTTCGTTGAATTGAAGATGATGAGCGCAATCTCACAATCGCAAAGCACAGATAACTCGTAAGCCTTCTTCATGAGACCAAATTTTCTCTTGGTGAAAGTGACCTAAAATGTGAAATGCAGTTTGTTGCTGAATGACGCTAGTAAGTTGCGATGTGCGCGGCGTTTCTCGGTCTTTCTGAACCTTATTAAAGCCCCACCAGTGAAGACTCGACGTGTTTGCAGATCTGCAGGTCGGACACATCCGACCGATCGATCGTCACTGCATTAAACTTTCAAAGTTCGTCGATCGCTCGCGGTATCGCTCTCGGAATCAGGTTATTCTCAACCCGAGTCGGCGAAGGTCTAATTGTGCTTTTGATGAAAGAGCGCGGTTACGATTGATTACGACGACGTTACAGCTTTTCTTGCGTGACAGAGGCTGAGTCAGCCGTGTGTTCAAATGCTAGTCGACGCCACTTCGGGTCTCGCTGACCTTCTCGATGACAACGTGTCGCGTCGTTTAATCTATTTTGAGCTTAAAAGCACTGACAACAATAACATCGCGATGAAAAAGAATTTAAAAATAGACAAAAGAAGCCCGAAGAGCGACGAACAAAACAGCATTGAAATGACGGCGTTCAACGGGATGCGCTTAGAAAGCGGAGGATTCTACAGCGGATTTACGTCGTATTTGAATGAAACCCTTTTACGTAGTACGCGCATTGACTGTTTTTGACGAACCGGAAGCTTTTCTTCCGAGTCCTCTATCGATGGTTCACTTCCGGCGGTCAGTTGACGATCGTTCTTCGTCGGGAAAACCGGTTTAGACGACCAATTTCAATCCAAAAATACCCCCGTGGAAGTCAAAAATAGATTCACTCTCAGCGCGCGCGCATTTACTCCATCGCCTCATCGCTTTCCAGGTGCTAATGACTAATTTAATGCAGCCAATGGTAACGGAGTCAGGTGTTTCATTCCCCTCGAAAAGCAGCCGTTAAGCACGCGCGGATTACGAGCCGAATTGAAGCAATAATAATCGGATCATCTAGCGTATACGGTAGCGCTTAGGCTTACAAGGCTTTTAGACGTTAATTAAGTGTGGATTTGCTTAGAGGACTGCGCGTTCGTTGGCATGTAGTAAAAGTGTTTGAACTGTTCATCGCAGAAGTTAGCTCTTCTGTTGTTTGGCTGTAGGAAGCAATGAGTGGTAGAACGAATATTTGCTTTTCTCTCCATTCGCAGAGAATCAGCACACAAAAACAAGAATGAATCCGACTATGGTCATGAAAGCATCCGCTCTGTTGGAAGTGAATCCTACCTGTCGGTTGCGTTCATCGTGAATCCGCGTGATTTGAATCTTCTTGCGGCCCATTGCGGAACGTTTCAGTGTACCGCTGAAGTCGAATTGGCGAAGGGAGATTAGAGAAACGGCGTTGTGTGGAAGAAAGCTTTCAGAAAGAGCGTCGTGGTTCCTCTGCCGACGACAGTATGCTCGGACCTTGAAAAGTATACGGTGCCGAAGGGACTGGTGCGGTGGCTACTGCTCAGCGACGTCTGCGAACTGACTGACTGATTCGGCCGAAGGTGTCGAGCCCTGAAACGATGATGGTGACGGTGACGAAGAGAAATCGCGAGAGTGACGCCGCGATCGAGGAGTCGCGCGACGACAAAAGACGCTAGCGGCGCGGAAGACGTCTTCGTTTGGAGCACAAGAACACACAGAAAGAGGAGACAGCAATGTGCTGATATCGAAGGAGGGAGGAGAGAAGAATCGGCGGAAAACGAAGAATACCGGTTATTAAAGGTAAATGAGTCGAGAGAAGCGTGGAACATGAAGAGTGACGCAGTGGCTACCCGAAGAGGCGGGGCTTCCAAAACGCCACACCACCGAAGGGCGGCCGGTAGCTTGGCTGCGAGAACTAAATAAAGTGCGAACATCTCTGCGGCCCTTCTTGTTGAAATGAGAGTAATTCGCGCTATTCTGTGATGCCGAAGGCTAAGCGGGGCTCAAGGTTGTTTATCCGGAGAGGATAATCCGAAGATTAGTCACGCGTTGGGACTAAGTGAGAAAGGAAATCTCGGCATCACACGCAGCACTAAGCGAAATAAGGCATAAGGGAGCGGCATCGTGCCGACACCTTTCTTAACGTTCGCGCTGACGGATTATTAGAATCGAAAAAGCCGCCGAGGGGTGCATGGCAGGGCGAAGCGTGAGCAAATCCGTGCGAATCCGCGACACGAATATATAATTAAAACACTTTTCACGTGACTTAAGATCGAAGTTCCGAGCTAATGAGCCGCGCAGAAAGGCGCTGGGGGCCGAAATTTCTCACGGTTGCCTCGAGCAACAAGTAGGGACCGCTTACTGCAGCTTCAGCTCGCGGATTCTAGCTTACGCAGATAAAAGCAAGAAAAGGGATCAGTGACGTCATCGAGCCACCGTCCTAGGCAGCGCGGCGTACATAATTAAACAGCATTTGGGAGTAAATAGCCTTTCGCAAACGCAAAAATAGCGAAAACCCAAGAGCGGAACTTCGGGAGCATAGGTTCGGTGTGAACAAATCTCAGCTCCGTGACGCTTTTCTTCAGCCGTTTCTCCGAGATTTGAAGGAAGAAACACAAAGGAGGGAGCGATGAGTCACTTTCTGAAGAACAAAACCTTTTCAGAGAAAGAAAAGGGAAAATGACTTTGAATCACAAGAAACGAATTGGAAATATCACGCTTTAAATAAAGAAAGGCTTCAGTCGCGAGGAGACGTGAGGGATGAACGATAAGGGCCGCGGACGACATTTCTGAAACGAAAAGGTTTCCACTGGCAGAACACCGAACCAATCAGCACAACACCACCACATCACCTTTTCCGGAGCCGGTGTAGATGCTGGGCAAACGTTAATCTACCAGAGTTACGAGATAATAGAATTACGACCGACATTAAGCTGTCAATATGCTCCCTGTTTTGTTTTTCCTTGCGACTTGCTTGTCGCACAGAAAACGCCTGTTCCTACCGTACGCATACCTCTGGAAGTCGCGAGGAGAAGCAAATCTTTTGTAAACGCATCCCTTTAATGCGCATAAACATTTACTGACAGTTTATCAGATCAGATGTCGTTGGTTGGGTCGGGTTACGAGATTGCCGCGAACACCTAAAGAAAACGGTTAAAACGTCAAAGAGGAGCAAGATCGAAGGGAAAAGGATAAGTTTCCCGAAATTCCGTCGATATCGGCGCTAGTGGGCGGTGCGCGCGCTCGAGGCGCTCTCCCAACTCTGTTCTCGCATATGCATGTGAATGCGTTTGCTATCGATCGAGACGAGGGGAGAGGAGGGCTCTCGAGAGGCTGGGCCACTGCTTGGACATCTACTGTCACCAAACACACTTTGAGGGCACATTTTAGGGAAAAGGCTGACTTAAAGGAGTGACAAATTTGAGAACAAACAGGACGCGCGCTGTTAGAGTACACCCACGTGAGCCTCAAAATAGATAGGAGGAGGGGCGAAGGCGCGAAAACCCAAGCTTTAAAGAATAGCCTTCCGAACTCTTCTAAAAAAAGTACAGTAAGCTCGTCGAGTGCATAAAATTCACGCGCATCGAATATTCAGTGAGCCGCAACGGATTCGTTTCCGCACGCAAAGGCTTCGCATACGTAATTCCACGTAGTTTCTCAGGAAGCGGTGCAAAACTTAATCACCAGAAGGAGTGCAAGAAGAGGTCGTCATCGGACGACACGGCGAGTAAACAGGCTTCCGCGCATTTCCAAATCAAGAAGTGATCCGAAGTTCGGAGGTTATTTATCGCTCGTCACTGTCGCGGGTCGCTCGACGAATCGACGATCGCTCTGAAGAACCGGTTCTCTCCGCAGCACAATTAAACAGCGATCACTCCATCGCTCCAATTTGCAACTTCGTTCTGCCAAAATTAGATTGCCAGTGGCTTTAAATGGAAACTACCCATTGGCCGGCACTGATAACACCACTGTCATTATTGCCGTCGTAAACGGGTCACTGGGCTTGATGACGCTATTCTGATAACAAGTAAAACGCCCAAAATAGCGCATTCGCTTGATGTGTTACTTGCCCATCCTTTCCTGGACCCAACTTCAAGTTTCATTAGTGGATTTAGGGATGCACAGTGGATGTCTCTGTTTTCTCTCTTGAACGCACAGGATGTGGAAAAATGTTAATAATTCACACTATGCTCGTTTAGAGTACTTTCGCTTATTGGCCGCCCATTCGTAGAAGCGGATATGTTCTATCCGCGCAGCCGATGGCCTCTCGTCCACGCACCACATCTATTTGTCTGCGCACGATGACGTCACCGCATGTTCTCGCGACCAAGATGGATCTGTGGCTAATTACTTCTCGGCACATTTTCGGGGAATACAACACGACAGCACTAACTAATTCGATCGCTTGACGGTCCCTTCTCACACGAAGTGATTAGCGGTCCAATGACCGAATGCACTGTGCTGGGTGCATTCGAAAACCCCAAAAACGATTCACAGTGCTGGAGCGGTTCGTGGCTGATAGCGCTCTACTCAATGTCTTTTTCTGCAGCAGCAACGCCGAAAATAGCGCGTTCATCGCTCATAAATCGAGCGACGATCGTTGAACTCTAGTGATAACGCTCGCACGCTTCGATCGACGAAGAGAGCGAGCGATTAAACGCACAAAGAAAAGACAGCCAATGAGGGTACGTATCACGACAATCCTACAAACCGAAACGCTGTTCGCGAGCTGACCGATCAAGAGAGAAACCGACAAATTCGAGAAACTACTCGGAAAGTTTAGAAATCTTAAGAACTTTAAAGGGTTCCCCGGTTGTTGCGCAATAACAAACTTTGTTTTTTTCATGGAACCACCATGTCAACAGCGGGAACCAGTTCACACTGATTCCTCAGTGATCCCCTGGCGATCTGTGGCACGGAAGGTAGTAAACAAGGCAAAACTTTGCTCGAGTGTCGGAGGATGACTCCAGAACATCGCAAAGTACAGTAACGCTAGAGGCCGACAGCTTGGTACTGATTTGGGCGTGTGCGGTGTGCGCGCAGCTGGTACATAATTCGCGAGAACAAATCGATTGCTTAGAGCGAAGTCCATTGAACAGACCGAACACAAACATCGATCATTGCCATGTGATGAGTGATCGCCTAAAACGTCTCCGACTCTGCACTAATTAAACACGCAGCAAAAACACTTTTTGTCTGAAGAACTTTCCGGTGATTGATGAGATTTGCGCGGATTTGGGGAAGCGTGAATGCGCCTACGTGTGGAGTTTTGCGAATCAATAAGCTTAAACACAGAAAATGTTGTATAGTCGAATCCAGGGGGAACTCTCCGAGAGGTCAGTAAAGAAGGAGAACACAAGTATATGGGTGTTCAGAGGCGTGTTACAGCTATTTTTGGCATCGGTGTCAACAAGCGAGAAACAAATAGGGAAACTAAGAAAACATCTTAGCGAATGACGTCATGTTATGGCCTTTTGATCGATGACGTTACGAATGGACTTTTCAAAGACTAGAGGACCGCGAAAACCCGTTACGCGGCATCAGTTCGATCTGTTTCGAAGATCGAAATTTGAACCTTGGGACCTCGCCTGTAAACAGAAACGCGCGCACAGTCGCTGTTTGTTGCACTTTTTTGTTGTGAAACAACGTTTGGTCGATCATACCGTAATATGCAAATCACTAAAAATTCACGTTGAAATCTTAGGCCCTCGGAGCAGTTTGCACATTCGAAAGAGTAAAGCCAATTAAAATTAATTGACGCACTTTGGGTGCCGCGGTTTTTACAGCATTGACATTTTGTCACTGCAAGCTGAAACGTCGCAGTATTGCGACTAATTGGAAACGCGACAGCGCTTCGTAGAACAGGGCTGATAAGTTCGTGGCGAATCGGACACGTAAAGTCAACTCGAAGTGCATGAATCACGATGAGACTGAGCGGTGATAGCACGTACGAAAGTCGATCTACATCCAAACATTTCTCGGTCGATTGCGGCAGTCTGAGTGTTTGTTGTATAGCGAGGAAGTCGGCGCGTGATCCAAGCGGAGAGGAGAGACTCGCAGAGGAGAGAAGTCGAGTGGGGGGACTTCTCGGATTGACGGCCCCACCGAGAGACGGTGTCGGAGGGACGACGGACATGAAACGGCGTGCGAGGGGGCTAATCAATCGATCGAGAGTTGCGCGCAGCTGCGGCGAAACGCCAGTTTCCTAGTGGCGTCGTGTTGTTGGCTTCGACTGCTTTGTTCACATCGTGCGACTGTGATGTTGTGAGAGAGCGAAGAATGAAATGTCGGATCGAGGAGAGCGCTGTAATACGAAAAAACCGACGACTGGCTATGGAAACGTAGCAGTCGCAATAAGATAAGCAGTCGGGAATATATTTTGCCAAAGGTGTCGACGGCAAATTAGAATTATGCACGATCACAAGTCATCAAACACGAGTTTCAATAATGATAATGAGGGCGATACCCCTGAAAAATTTGGCCACAAAAGTAGTGCAAAAACATCTTGTTGCTATAATTCGAACTTTTCAAATGAACTCAGGTTTTTACTCAAGTTCGAGAATTTGTATGAGTTGTATCGTAAACTGTCATAATTACTAACTTCTCCTGGAACTCTTGTTGAGGCTGCTGCGGTGGACGCGATTCTCTTCGGCGACGGCATCAGAGATGAACTGCATCGAGGAAGAGTACCCATACCTATTTTTATACTTTGTTGCATGGGTTTACATATTTGCCTGTAACATTGATTTACGCCACACATCTGAATGAGAGGTTCTTTCCAGTATTTACGTGAAACAAATCGTCTCCAACGTTTTTCGACTCTCTTCAAATACATTGCAAAGTAGCTTAAAAAGACAATGTGGTCTCGCTACGAATCGCCTGCAATATCAAAAAGTGCGCGAAATCTATTAGAACTAAATTTTGCGTATTTAAACAATAGTTGTATCAGTTGTTTGCTTTGTTTTTCTGGTGATTACAGTTTCGCTTTTCAGCTATAAATTAACAAATGGGTGACGAGAACACTGCATTAGAAATGCCGGAGACGCCTTCGCGGGCGGCTAAACGAAAACTGAACGATGAACAGAAGGTTCAGGTTAAACGAATGAAGGAAGAAGCTTCGGAAAGACGAAAGAAGGAAAGAGAAGAAATCCAACGGTTTGTATTCAGGACGAATCCGTCTATTGTGATATACCAAATGTTATAGTCAAAAAGATGAAAAGAGGCGCCAAGAGGAAGAACGTAGACGCCAGAAAGAAGAAAAGAAGCGCACAGAAGAGCAGCGCAAAGCCGATGAGAAACGTCAGAGGGAAGAAAAAAAGCGTGAAGAGGAAGAACGCAAAGCCGAGGAGAAGCGAATGAAGGAAGAAAAAAAGCGTGAAGAGGAAGAACGCAAAGCCGAGGAGAAGCGTCAAAAAGAAGCTGAACGCTTACAGAAGAAGAAGGAGGAGGAGGACCGCCGCGAAGCGAAACGCCTTGATGAAGAACGGAAGCGGGAAGAGAAACGACGAGATGAAGAAGTAATGGAAGCAAAACAGCAGAAAGAAAAGAACCGATTTCTGTCATTTTTTGAAAAGAAAGATCCGCCAATAGGAAGAGAAAACGCTGCATTTGACAACGACTGTCCTTGGAAACCGTTTGAACTAAAAAAAGGATGGACGATGGCACCGATCACTAGGCGACAACCACTGACAACAGAAGAAAAGGATAAAATGTTAACAGTAACAGTTGATGTAATGAATAGCATGCTGTGTGATCTTAATATCGTTCCGTTTAGAAGTCGGTATATCTCCAGAATCTTGTTAGACTGCCGTCTGCCAAACGCGACCCGATGAGACCTAAACTTCTGCAATTTCGTGAGAACATTCGCCCGCCTTATTATGGGACTTGGCGCAAAAAGTCTATTAAAATTACTGGAAAGAATTATCTGGCTAAGGATAAGGTGCTTAATGATAGCCTGTATATGTTCAAATGAAGATTGCAGATTTTCGATTATGACGTTGACTCAGACGAAGAATGGGAGGATGATGCAGATGGCGAAGATTGCGTTTCAGATGATGATGACCTAGATGTGGGTTTTTATGTGAATGAATGTTTGATTCATTTTGTTTGCAGGCTGATGAGGAAAAAGATGAAGATGACGAGAAGTTTCTGGTTGCTCATGGTTACTTATCGGAAGGTGAAGGCGAAGACGATGAAGTACCTAATGGCGAAACAAAGGAACAGCGGAATGCTCGTCAGCGGCGTAAAAACGACGAATGGTGTGAGGAACACGAAGCAAAGACCGTTCGGAACAAGTCGAAAGCTTTGGTCGCCAAAATTTACGGCCCTATCTTTTCTTTCGATGACATACCTGATGAAGCAAGATCGATGAAGTTTAAAGGAATCGTGTTGAATTATGCGGATCCGAATGAAATGGAAAAAAACTAACGGGTATAGTTGCTGTGATGGTATTTTCGGTTTGCTTTTGTTAAAGTGTAGAATTATGCATTCATAATCGCAAAATCTTTGATAAATTGTATGTTGTACGGATACTGGTTTGTCCCGCGTGGATTGATTGCATTTTATGGTTGCGAATCCGGTAACAATTTTCGTAATGTGTGGATGCGAAGAATATAAAGACGTATGATCGTACACATCGTACTAAATATTAACACGTTAACGTTTAAAACAAAGTTCAATCAAGTTGATTTGATTGTCAGGTCAAGTGCAACACAAAACACTGCTAAATGCAGACGGATACGGCCAGCCCGCTGATGTCGTCGATTAATCGGGCGCTCAAACGTCCAAGACAACAGATGCCTTTTGAGGATCCGCGAAGGAACAGAGAGGTTGAGATGAAAATATGGAGTATTTTTTAAACGATTTTTTTAGATCAAGCAATCTGACAGTGTTCTAGATCTGATAGTCGATATTCAGCACAACTCAGGAATTAAGGATTGGAGAACGTGAGGTGTGCATTTCAAAAGCTTTTAATTTTGGTTATTTTAGCGTGCGAAAACTATTGAGTTCTCTACAAATCAAACTGGGAAATGTATCAGCTGAAAACAACGAGGAGATTTGTCAGCAACTAGCTTCAACTCTGAGTGCAATGTCTCCATCTCTTGACGTAGTTTGTACAGCTATCGGTATCATTGAAGCTGTAATACAGAGATCGCACATGAAGCAGAGCATCTGGGGGAAAACATCGACGTTTTTCAAGTCGAATAAGTTTGTTGTGCTCTCTTTGATCTTATGTAACTGTTCTGTTTAGTGGGCTTGGAGATTTGAAGGGAGATGTAGATGAATCCCTGCTTTCTCTGTTCGCTATGCTTTTAAAGAATAGAGTGATATCCAGCGAAGAATGCCAAGATGTGCTGAATTTGTTATGGAGGAACATTCGCGTTGGGAGTTCAAGTCACCGGGTTTGTGCGATAAAATTTCTCATCGCATATGCACTCAATGGTAATAGGAGTTTCATGTTTTCATAGTTTGTCGATGTTGCAGGTGGGCTGAAATCGGGGAGCTGGACGCTGGGGAACATTGAGCAAGAATTAGGACCGTTGTGTGAGGATCGGGATGCTAGAGTTCGAAGCGCTGCTCTTGATGGGTTTATGGAACTATGCTCTGAGGACAAAGGTCTTTCGTACAACTGTTACAATATCTTCACGAAATTAGTGCGAAATTCTGATCAATCCGTAAGACTAAAGTGCTTACGTCTTATTCAGTTTTTAGCTATAAAATATGGAAATAGGTTAGCTTCGTGTATGGTTCAAGTTAACCGTTTATGGTTCGTTTTTTTTAGAGAAGTAAGATCATCTAAAGGAGTGAAACTCGCATTGAACGATGATGCGTTTTCTATCATTTGTAATGCTGTCAATGATTCTGAAGTGAAGGTACGAACAGAAGCCGCGAAATTATTGGGCAAATTCATGAATGTCAGTGAGAACTTCTTGTTACAAACTCTTGATAAAAAGATCATGGTCAAGATGAAGGTATTTTTAATGCACAACATATGTGCTTACCCTCTTTAAATTACAGATCAGGAGAGATGGAAGCAGCTGTGCGGGCACGTCTGAATGGGCTACTGGAAAGCGATTGGGTGCTGATGTTCCTTTAGAACGGGGGGACGAAGACGCTCAATCTATTATTTCTACTGGAGCTTGCGGGGCATTCGTTACAGCCCTCGAAGATGAATTTATGGGTTTGTCTTGATATCGTGAGCCTTAACAGTTTGAATTCCAACCGTTACAGCTGTTCGTCAGGCTGCTGTTTATTCACTGGGACGTCTGGCGGCCAACCGCCCGAATTTTGCTAACGCATGTATCGAACATTTAGCTGATATGTTTAATGACGAAATTGAGGAGGTAGAGTTGAACTGTGTGTTGAACTATTTTCTCATTTGTTCTTGTTTAGGTGAGATTGGATGCGATCAAGGCGCTAACTCCTCTTGTTGTTCACGGTACTCTCCAGAAATACCAACTTCCCACTATTTTGAATGTGCTGGATGTAAGTCGCAGATAGTGAAAACAGCATTCGTAAATTAATAAATTTAGGATGCCGCACAGGAGAGTCGTTTTGCTCTTCATGAACTTTTAGGGAAAAGTAATTTTTACGATTCGGATTGTCTACAGCTATGCGTAAAAACGCTTTTACACTCAATGGAGCGATACCCACTTGACACAACTTCTATCTACCGTTGTCTTTCAAAGCTTGGTAGTAATCATGCCACATTTGTTCAAAACTTGATCAATAGTTTGTTATCACTACATCCATTTTTTGATAGCAATGAGCAAACCATAGATGATCCCTACTGTAAGTTCCAAATGCAAGTTGGGGTATTAACGAAATATATTTTGAGATGTGGCCAAACTAATGCTCATACTGAATGCAGCTTCAAATCATTCTGTTATCTGTTCACTAATTCCTTCTTACGTCATTCGTCACTATCGCTACTTGAGAACTTGTTATCCACATTTCATCGCCCCAATCAAGGTACAACACATGTTTTACTCACTTTGCATGATGCTCTTTACTTAGGAAATCGAACGAACTAGTAACACGAAGAAAGATTTGTGGCGTACAGAGGACGATAATCCTATTGATCATGAGCAACAAGTTGGTGGCGTTTTGGAGGTAACTTATAACCACATGGTAAATGCTCAAAAAAGCGATCGTCACGAGGAAAAGGAAAACGCTTTCTTGCAAATTATAAAAGATCTCGAAATATTGGAAGAAACTGAAGCCAGGATTTCAATACCCATTAGATATATGAAATCATTATTCGAAATTTCAAGACTTGGAGAGCACACACGCCAAAACATTATTGGGGGAGATTTTCATGTTACCTTACCTGTAATCGAACAGTGCTTGGATGGCCTCGACTCTCTTCATTATAATTTCGCGTACTCTGATTCAGCAGTTCTGCGGTTTATCGCGGAATTTCGTTATTTTCTCGTCCTACAATATTTGACAGTACATGCAGTCACCGTACACCGAAACCCGTCTGAAATGGTCGAAATTTTGAAAAGTGCAATTACGCTCTTACACAATCAAGTCAAAGAAGTTGGACTGGATTTAACTGCGGGAATCCGTGAAGATGTGAAAACAATGGTCCAAGCAGTGATGAATTTTGGAAGTGACGAAAAGCCTAAATGTGAATTCGTGACTGGCCGAATGCTCCTTAATTTGCTCAAAAAAATTAAGTTGTGTCCTCCACCGCGGTTCGGGTCACATAGAGTAATAATGAAAACTGTCGATGTAAGTCTGCACTGCGCCAGCATAAATTTTGTGTTTTTAGGTACTAGAACCGAAACCAGAATGGATTTCGGATCATGTGGTTAGATTCGTTTCGAATCTTCCAACAGGAATTTCAGTGACTGCAATGCTATATAATCTTGAGCAAGACGATCTCTTGAATTTGCGTTTAAGAGTATGTTGCACTATTAATTTTATTCCTAATGTAATTTTTTTAGATATCGTATCCGGATAAACTTGTGACGTATTTCCGTCCAAGAACTGCAGACATTGTGGTGGCTGGTCCGAATACTTACAGATTAACGACGACTGTTTTGGTATCCTCAAACTCGTGGGCGGATAAGGCAGAAGTGCACATATGTTGTGGCCTTTACTACCAAAAGAAGACACAAGCCATCAAGAAAGCGAACAGCTTCTTCATTGCACTTCCCGACCATAAAAGACCCGCTTCTGATGCTACATTTTCCGTGAAGGTGCATCCTATGCCGAAAAGTTCTTAACATACGTCTACTCTGTAACGGCACTTTCATAAATATTTATTAAATAAAATATTCCTAGCAAACCCGTCTCTAAAGAACCATGTTTACGCTGGTGGGGTGTCTATGTATCGTTCAACGAATTCTTTTAAAAACTTGACGAAGAGTTCGATTCCGCAGTTAGAACCAAGGAGTGTTTGAAGAGTCTTGGTTAATTGTGAATCACTACTGAATTGCAACATAGTCCGCATGCAGAGTTTGCCCAGTTTTTGATCGATCCGCGATATGTTGAGGCAAACCGGCAGAAAATCGTGCAAATTATCGCCATTGATTATCTTCTTTACCTCTCCTCTTGGGTGCAACAAGAGTTCGGAGAGCTCACTGCACAAATACCGATCTGCCAACTGAAATGCTACAAAATAAGAAATAAATCAACTTTTGACCGATCTCACATATAATAAAGCTACGCAACGCTTTGTCGTGTCGACACTAACGCACGGCTTCAGCCGACATCCCGCCAAGAAATGGAGAAAACAGACGAAATCGGCCTCACAACACCCTTCGACGGCAGGATCGAACCTGTGAACCAGATATATGCAGTTAACAAGGTACAACTCACGTAAATTCCTGTCGATTTTCGACGCTCTCCAGAAAACCGCTGCCAAACATCCCTCGAAAGTATTCGCTGGATGAGCAGATTCGGTGTTTTGAAACAGAAACGAGCAATGTGCCATTTTTGTTTTTAAAGTTTAGTGTCGGATCATGTGCATTACCACTCTCGACCGAACACACGTTGTCACCTACTCGGAAACGCGGTACCGGTCCATCAGTGATGTCTCTTCTTTTATCGCTTGCAGCTAAAGCCGGTGCTGTCAAAATGGACATCGCGACTAGAATTTGACAACTCAATGAGGGTTTCTGAAAAATAATCTCCATAACAAGTAAGAAACGATTAAATTCTTGGTTACCGAAGAAAGTCGGTCCTCTTCAAATGCGTTTCGATCAGAGAGTACACGAGTCAGATACTTCCACAATTCCTGCAAGGGATGATGAAGTTGCATAAAACGTTTTCTGTTCTGTCTGAAATTATAATTTTCAAACCATCAAGCGCGTGAATCCTTTACTTCAACAGAATCAGTCCTGCAACGTAAGCTGACAGACGTGTTGATTCATCCGGCGATTTCAACGACTGTGATAAGTACGACCAGCCAAATTCTGAATCGATGTGGGTACAGAACTCGCGAAGGACTTCTACTCCATATTCCATGCGTTTCTCACATCTCTCGCAAGATCTGGCATTTCTGAAGGAATCAGTAAACTCATTTACTATGTCTTTGAGCTCCTTACCGAACCAAAGTGCACGGTTGTCGGAGTAGGTAATGAACTATGATAGTGTGAAATTGGAGCGCCTAAAACAGACTCAATATAAAAGCTCGTTTTAAAAAAGGATTCGCGATTTCTTTAATTTTTAAAAAGTTTTTTGAAGCTCTCGCTTCATTCACCTACCAAAAGTTGATGGATGCACGCTCTACTTCGTGCAAGTCGTTTCAGTGACCGAGCCGCTTTCAAATCCAATGTAGGTGCCCTGCTTATGTATCCAACAAGAGCCGCAATGATTTCCTTGTTGATTAGGTACTTGTGGTTTACTTCTTCGTGCGACAACCATGAGAGAATGAAAACTTCTCCAGAAATTGCCTAAACCCTCTATCAACCCAAACATGCAACATCGTGATTCTTACTTGTTCTTCTTTGGTGGTTCTCTTCGACGAAGGCGATTCTCCAAAGTTTAAGTGGTTCAAAGTGAAGCGATCGTCAATGGAAATACGTTGGGAATTGTCTTCGCAATCCAAGCCCCCCGTCCAGTTCAAGGAATACAGATCATCACTCGTTCTAGTAAAAAAAATAATGCAAATCGGTCATATGAGTCGAAACCTACGATGACGGACTTGGGCTAAGACTATTCGAATAAGACGACATTGAAGGACTCCAATTGTACGCTGCTGATCTGGGCTCCGTAGTATACTCTTTATGTAATCGCTCCGAGCACGCATTTGGATTCTCATCCAGGGAAACCGTCACACTTTTCGTCAGACACGCTAATCCATCCGAAACGTCATCCTCAGATTTTAATTCGGTCTGTAAACTGGACATCACGATGACTAGAACAAGCCATAAACTTACTTTACAAACAACACTTCTCTTCTCAAGATATTCATTGAGATGCTTAAGAACGATTGCAGTGAAAATTGAGTGCCTACAGAGAAAACCCATGCCAATGGTGTCATGAATGAAATTGCGCAACGTGGAAACAATGGTTTCGCGTTCATCCAAAACGGTTGTCTCATCAAGTCGACGGAGAATGATGGTCAGCCCCCCGGATTCACGGAGAGTCGCACGTCCCCAAGCCTCCAGTGCGAAAAGAACTAAAAATCTGCACAAATTGACATTTTTGTGCGCATCTTCCACTCCGACAGCCTTTAGAATTGCTTTTTCGCCGAAGACTTCACGCATCTCAAAAGATACGCTATTGAGTCGGAGGATCAGCGCGACCCATCGCTCCTCAGATTCCTCCAATAACGAATTTTCAGGGTTCTTGAAGATATACTCCAGAAACTGCAGACAACACTCGCTGAAAGTACAAAGATCACGGAAGGTGTGTGTTTGGACTAACCCGGGGGTTTCTGTATTGGCGACAATGCCCGCCGCCAGCTGGCGACCAACATCCCGCGCGAAGCTTCGTCCGAGCGTTTGAAGTACAACGAGTATTGACGCCTTTCTAGTGTCCGCTTCTTCTTTGTATATTTTGTTCAAAAGCTGTCCAATGTAGTTGCAGGCGTTCGAAAGAATGACACACTGAAAGAGAAACCGCCGATCAGAATCAACCTTCAGATAACAAAACTTTGTTCTTTGCGTGGCGCGCGTGATCTTCATGATTTTTGGTTTCATAATGTTTGTTCTCGCATTGTGAAAGAGATGTTTGCCGGTGATGTGGTCGATAACATCATCCTGTGTGCCCTCTCTAGCTGACAAATGTTTTGCTACGGTTCGTGTTTTTCCTTGATAAAGGCAATTCAGTACGATCAGTGTGACCACGTAAATGAAAACGAGCTTTTACAATTGCTTATTCTTCATTCCCCTGTTGGTACCCGGCCCAGCTAGAGTAACTCTGCTCTCTCTTTCAGTTATAGCAAACTTCTTCCTTTCAGGACTTGCTGTCCTTTCGCATTTCACATCGCCGTTCGGCACGGAACACGCGCTCGAGGCACGTGATCGAAGGGGAGGCACTTGTTTACGACAACCAGTCGTGGATGGGAGGAGTGCCACGAACGCTGGTTCGTCCGCTGCGCAGTGTCTCTGGCATCGCGGGCGAAGCGCTGTCGATAGACCACAACAACACTCTGTGCGATCCCGCGGACGCCGTAGCATTAACGACATTATTTTGCCTCCGTGAACGCGCTGTTTATATGCCTATTGTGAGGTAAGATCGGCAGTTCTTACAGATACGGTATGTCCGATACGGATGTCATGAAAGCAAACGGAGAATCCTCCCTTATCAAGGGAGGTCACATGGCGGCAACCAAGGTTGGCGGCATGCGCATTGTTCGCAAAGACAAGCGCGGTTTCTCCGAGTCCGAGAAGCCGTCAAGCGAAGACGAAGCGCGCTCTCTCGAAGATCGTCCCGAACCCCACGCAAACAACATTCTTGCTTCTACTGGCCTTGCTGCACAGGTACTATTCATGTAAGTCGTAACTAATCATCCTCGCAATTTTCAGGCCAAAAAGGACTATCCGGAAGAAGCTGTTCGCAGCTTCCACGAAAAACCGCAGGCGCAATATCCGAATCCTACAACCCATGATAAGATGCACAAACTTCACCAGTTCCAGCCCAGAAAGCAGTAGATTCACTTTGTGCGAAGGGCGAAACCGTCCTTAACATATTTAATTCTGTCTCTCCTCTATCGGAACTGAATAGTTATTGGTGTTCTGGATAATTTAGACGGTGTATTCATAATTTTTAACATGTCATTCCTCATCACTAAAGTAGCGTTGTGGTTCTATCCTTACTTTTCTTTGAATAAATTTAAAAAACCCAAAATCAACTTACACGAGAGAACGAATTCGATAAAAGCCGAATGATGCGCAGAGCGTTCTTTGAAGTGCTCTCGTCCTCGGAATTCACCATCATTGCAATTCTGTCGACCAATTGAGGGGCATCAACAATGCACATAGCGGATTCTTTGTGTTCACACAGATTCGCCAAAAGACGTAAAACACTGCAAGGTGCAGTTGTAAAAGTTGAAGCAAGAACGCTCAAACCTTGATTTCAGGGTCCAACTAGTACGCGTTCCACTTTCAAGAATACGGAACGCACAGTTGATGACTTTCACGTTCGCTGGTTTGAGCTGCAACGCGTGGAATCCGGCCTAATCGTCATTAGTAGTGACTCACCTTGAGGCACGATTCGAGTGAGAAGTGGCAGCAGTTGGCGATGACGCTGACCGTTTCGCGAAGAACGGTGGCGTATGAATCTCTAAAATGCGCTCAGGTTTTCGTTGGTCTGAGTCAAAGTTATGTCAAAAATACCCAGTTTCTGTTTCGTTCAGTTGCTTGAAACTCTCGTGAAATACGGTAATCAGAGTTTGGAACAAGGTGTCGCTCCGAAGAAAATCGTTGACATTTGCTTTTGACGACAACTTCTAAACGGACGCTGTACAAACGGTAATTCAGTTCAACGTACCTTTTTCAACTGAACCAAAGACTTTTGAGCACTGTCCAGGGCGTTCGACGATAGTTCAGATCGCAGAGTTTCCACAATTTGAGCCAACTGCGTTGTTGATCTTGTGGAACGCGTTGGTGTTTGTGATTCCATGTTCTGCGAAGGAGAACGTCGAACTACAGGGTCCACCGACTTCGAAATGCGACGCCGTTTCGCATCCATAAAATGATTCTGGGTTACGTCCCTGGAATTCACAGGTAAGTAAGCTTTGGTGTAAGTAATGTTATCACGAAGCTACAGTACGGGGTTACGGTACGGTAGCGATGAAGAGGGAAAAGCCGACGCTATTTTGGGCAAATCTCGACGCGATTGAGCAAACGACCACACACGTAGGTCAGTCGATGTTCAGCAGCTTGCAATCGCCAGGTGACAAAGGCAGGCAGAAGCCACGGGCTCAGCGGACAGGGCGCGAGCAGCTGGAATTGACCGCAAGGCGGAGCCGGTCGCACGACAGTAATGGGGTGCTGCATGCTGCAGGGGTGGCATTTGCGCGGCTAGAGCGCGTCCGCAGCAAACAAGCCTACGGCTCAGGGACGCCGTCAATATGAACTGACAGTGCGGTCTCATTCTCTCTACAATTGATAAATAAAGTGAATTTTGAATTCTGACTGCTGCTCTTTCACCAGAAAGCTTCTGTAAGCGACATTTTCGAAAATCGATCGTCAGTGTGATGACGGACGGAACGATGCTAACGCCGCGTTGAGCGCGTTGCCGACACGCTCCTTCGCAGTCCCCGTGAGGTCCTTTGTGTCCCCGAGGCAGTTCGCTTCGTGCATCTTCCGACCTATCGATACGAATCGGATTCTTGCTCGCACATTTGTTTCTGTCCGTTCGGGTTCACATCGCGACCGACAGCGCGTCGTTGCCACGCGTGTCTGATGCTCTGAGTTTTCCCATTCGATCTTTTCGCGGTATTTTCTATTGTATGTATGCATTTGTTTGATATGCACTAGCCAAGTTAACGGAACTTTTGCTGAACGCTCTTGAATAGGTCTACTCGTTTTTAAACATGAAAAGAGCTAACAGCTGAATACCAGAAATATTCGTTGTTGGGTCAAGCATCGCTTGTTAAAAACATTTAACATCAATGTCGTTTCTTCGCGCCCTTTACAATCATACTGTTTCAGTCCACTACACCGAACACACTAGTCACAGTCCGCGTTTTCCATTTAAACTGATTATGAGTTCGGCGTCACGAACGAAACGGCGTCGGGCGCCTGAGGAAGCAATCGTTGACGAAGGAACACCAAAATCCGCAAAACGTCAACGGATTATTGTAAAGGAAGATCCATCTGACTTTGTTAGTTAAAACCGCGAGGACATGTGTGAAATTTCTTGTTTCAGCTGTTGCAATGTCGAAAGATTCTTGAAGACATCATGCTCATCCGTTCATCAGATGGTCGAATAGTTTGCGACAGTCTGTTTAAAGCTCCATCGAAAAGGTTAGTAGGTTATACTTTTAAAGGAGGGAGCTCAAAATTAACCTAACCGGAACAAACATTTTCCCTCTTCTTGGTTAATATAGGTTCTTCAGATTGAACCCAGAATACTACCAAGTCGTCGCACATCCAATCGACATTGCCAGAATACAACAGAAGTTGGCGAGTGAAGAGTATGGAACACCGAAAGAATTCTTTGATGATGTGGCGCTGCTTATCGATAATCAAAAGGTTAGAGCAAACACTAATAAGTTAGTAAACCGAAGAATATACAGAAGTTCTATGAGGAAGGCGATACTGAATACACCGATGCGAAAATTATTTGGGAGATGTTCCAGCAGGAGAGAGTTAAAACATTTGGTGGATCGTTAGAGGTGCCTTCCAGTCAGAGCCCAGCGCCGTCCATGTCGAGTGCACGATCGTCAACCACCCGTCAATCCCGGAATTGTGATTCCGTAGAACGTTGGATGCTTGAAGCCTTGCTCGTGTCGCTCGTCGAACTCACTGACTCCGATGGCCGACTTCTCTCCCCACCGTTCAGATTACTCCCGCGAATTCCCGAGTACTACGCGAAGATTAAACAACCGATCGACATGAAGACGATCGCGCAGAAAATCCGCGATGGGACCTACTCGACTTGGGACGACATCGAAAAAGACGTAACGTTACTGTGCAAAAACGCGAAGAAGTTCAACGAAGCGGGGTCCGAGATCCACAAGGACGCGGATGCTCTTTTGCGCTACTTTAATACCCGTAAAGGCGAACTGATGCGACTGAAACGTGGATTCGGGAAAGCTTCGCTGGAACGCCACAAGGAGGTCGTTGATGAGTTGCTAGATTCGGAAGCAGGCCAGAGTCCCGAGCTCTCTGAGGATTCCGAGGAGGACGACGATACGGAGAACAGCGACGACCCTCTTTGGATCTTGTATTGGACTGTGCGTAACGCTAAGACTTCATCGACTTCCTCTGAAGATGTTCTTTGTGAACCCTTCCTCGAACTGCCTAATCGGAGGTATATCGAAGTGAACTCTAAGCTCAGACGTAACTCCATACCCTTTCAGTTATTATCCCGACTACTATGATGAAATTGAGAAGCCGATTTCCCTGTTTATGATCAACAAGCGGTTAAAAGCACGCGAATACACGGTTGAGTCGCTGATAGAGGATATGAACACAATGTTCGACAACGCGAAAAGCTACAATAGCGACGGTTCCAACATTTTCAAAGCAGCCGATAAACTACAGAAAACTCTTAGAGACAAAGCTGGAGAATTCTGTTCGTCGCGGAAATCGTCGCCTACGGTAAATGATGTAAATACAATAATTTCCTGAAGTTTCCTTTTTATAGAAGAAATCGTTGACAAAAAGAAAGACAACAGAGTCGCCAAACACCGCCGCTTTGTCTCCCATGAACGGAGGATCCAAATCACCTGCAAAACGTATGCAGTTCGATCAACTTGTGAGTCGATACAGAGATCGTCTGATGTCGGTGTGGAACGTAATAAGGGATCATACGGTAGGAAGTCATTGTGGAAAGTTATATTTTGATTTGTCTTCAGGATAAAGGACGCGCTACTTCCAACGATTTTCTCTACTTGCCGTGTGAGAAAACGTATCCTGACTATTACGAAGTGATCAAGAATCCCATCGATCTTACAATGATCAAACAGCGGATAGAGGAGAATAAGGTAAATAAAATATAAAAGGAGCATGCGCTATTGTTATTCATTTCAGTACTCTTCGTCGAACAAAATGTACTTGGAAATCAAGCTCATGTGTGACAATGCTAGAACCTACAACGAACAGGACTCTCCCATTTACGCTGATGCGAATATCATTGAATCAGTAGCTGTTGCTGCACTGAAGACGATCTCCACGTCGACGATCTTTAGTCCTCTAAATCGCACGCCGCGGTCGAAGACCGGCGAAGGCCCTTTCTCAAAAGCTCGTAAAGCGCTGAAAGTGGGCGAAACCAGCGAACCTAAAAGACGGCGAACCGGTGAAACCGTGACAGCAAATGGCGTATTGAGTGTCCAGAGACCTGTTCAATACCGTAGTACCGACGAAGAGAAGATGTGGAAGCTTTTCTGTACGATCAACGAATTCAAATCTCCTACAGGCCAATTGTTGGCATCAGCTTTTGCAAAACTGCCTTCACGAATGGTAATTATCCTATTTGGTGAATTTTCGAGCAGGTTGTTTAGGAGTATCCCGAGTACTATAACGTCATCAAGAAGCCACTCGATCTGCACAGGATCTACGCCAAGTTGTCCGGAGGATACTACTCCGATCTTAGAGCTTTGATCGCCGACTTTCGACTTCTCTTTGAAAACGCGTGCAAGTTCAATGAACCGGATTCCGCCATCTACAAAGAGGCATTCTACATGCAGCGAGTTCTGATGGTCACTAGCGCCGATATGATTCAAACGAACTCTTCCGGAACGCCCTCCGTACAGATGGAAGTGCGAATGATCCTCACCGAACTTTTAGTGGCCGTTTGTACACACGCCGACATTGACGGAAAGTGCTACAGCGATGCGTTGGTTGACATTCACGAGGTTTTCGAACGCAACAGCATTAAAAAGTCCGAATTCCCATTTTCTCTCGACGAACTCAAGACACACATTCAGAAGGTCAGCCGCTTACGGCTTCTCGGTGCAACTGATTTACGTTGTTTAGGGCCGATATAGACGATTAGATCGATTTCAGGAGGACATATTCAATTTGTTTGCGAAAGCTCGGGAGGTCACCGCTTCCTCCTCACGAATCTTCAAGTCAACCGTCGAAATGCAACTGTTTTTTATTCAAAAGAGAGACGAACTCTGCAGAAATCGTCTCGATTCTCCAGCGATCTTTTTCAACGACACTCACTTAAAACGAGAGATTAGCACGATGCAACGCGAGAAGAACGTCAAAGTCGAAGAAGAGGAAGCGGGCGAGGAGAGCATCTCAAGGAAACCGGAAACTGACGTCCGTGAGTCGCAGAAGACAGAAAGAGATTTGGTAGGCACATCCGCTACTTCGATCAAACGTTTCCGCGTTTTCAGTCGTCGAAAGTTGAAGTCGATGTTGTGCAGCTGGGAGAAATCGAGTATCGAGCGGAAGATTACTGTTACGTGTCGCGGGCTGACGATTCGACCACCCAGCCCCACATCATGAGGATTGAAAAACTCTACAAAGACGAAGACGAGAAGGATGGAGGATTTTTAATCTACGGGTTTTGGTGTTATCGACCACGCGAGACATATCACTTGGTTACAAGACGTTTCTATCCGAATGAAGTGTTCCTGACACCTTTTACGGATACCGTAGTATCGAATCGCCTCCAGGGACGATGTTTAGTTATGTATGTGGAGGACTACTTGAAGAAGAAGCCAATCGGGTTCGAAGAGAAAGTTAGTCTTAGTTGGTCAACGCGATCATGTGATCCATTAATCTCTTTTTAGGACGTTTTTGCTTGCGAACAGCGATATTTGGGCCGGCAGTTGCATTTCAAAAGACTCCGTACGTGGCCACATGCAAAGGATTTTAAGAACAAAATTGAGTTGATCGACAGAGAAGAGCAACTGAAACCCGAAAAAGTTCCTTCAGATTTTGCTAAGGCCGATGATAAGGAAGCGACAGATGAAGCTGAGGTATTAGCTAAGCGACGAAGGCGATTCCGAATTTTTTTTAGTCTAATGAGACGAACAGTTCCCATCAAAACAAGTTTCCTCATTTCTTTGATATCGAGCGAGAGGAGGTGATACTGGAAAGGAAAGCGGAAGCATCGACTTCTGAGGGCAAACCGAGAACGTTCTACGAACAGATGTGCCATCGCGAGAAGTGGTATCGACTGGGAGACTGCGTCCTTGTTTTCAACGCAAAGAAACCCTTTTGTGACATTTTCAGAATCGGATGCTTGTGGAGAACAACGAAGTAACAAACTGTTCAATATGAGATTTACTGACTTGACATATTTTCAGCGAGCAAGGAGTCGAAGAGTCGTTCTTTTCAGGTGTGTGGTTCGCGCGTCCTCGTGAGATCAAGCATGAGAAAAGCCAAACGTATTACCGCAGAGAAGTGATTGCCATCGACCAGCCAGACGTAATTGAAAAGATGGACAATATTCAAGCCAAGTGCGCTGTTCTCGTCAACTCGTTTTATGCGAAAAGTTAGCTTTATTGGCCTTGCTACCAAATCACAACGTCCATTTTAAGGTCGTCCGACCGAGATTCCAGAATGTGATGTTTTCCTTGTGGAGCATCGCGTAGCTGGAAAGGAGGCATCGAACGGGAAATGTAGTCTCTTCTCGAAACCGACCTTCGAGAAGGTTTCGACTCACATCGAGGACAGCAGCACAAACCCTGAAGAGTCACAATGCAATGGCGGAAGCACGCCTTCCTCGTCGAACGCTTCGATACAGGAGGATACTTATCCACTCGACATGCGTTCCGCCCGACCTCTCAAGCGACTACGTGTACGTTTCATCCTTTCCTTATCAGTAGGGGGCGGCGTCATCACTAGAAGTCGTTGCGACGTGTTATGTTCTATGCTCGCGGGCAAGCAGCGCGGGAAAAGCCCATCGCATGTCTTGTTGGTTGGTCTTTCCGTTTGGGCGCTGGGGTTGTGGAGACAAGAAGGAGACGTTGTCGTGACCAGAGACACTGCGGGCGCGCTGCCCCTTCGTCTTTCTGTGTGCTCTGCGAAAAATTAGAACGTTCGCAAAAAGAGCTAAGGATTAAAAAAAAAGATTTCTAAAAGTTGAAGAAAACAAAACGGCGTTCATTGCACATTCGAAATATGATCTGCGAAAACGCAGCATTGCTTGTCAACGCGTTGTCAATGCGTTGTCAACATCGCAGACGTGAGGTACGATAATTGTACGTAGAGAAAGGAAAACGGACGAATCCGAGCTAGACGTGACTTGCAATCTTACAAGCTTTCTCACCTACTTCCTTCTTTTTGAGTTTCTAGTGCATTTTTTAATGAACTTCTCGCCTGTAAGTGAAACGGACAACAACCGTATCTCTTTAAAGTCGGCGACTGCAGTGTGTATGATGTTGAGTCGCTGTGGTGGGGAATTCGATTGTGTGGAGAAGGAAGAGAGAGCTCTGTCGAGCAAACGTGCGCATCCAGTGACTGCGAAGGGGAAAATAGCGTTGGCAGACAAGTCAGAGACACAGGCGAGCGATTCGACGGCGCGACCCTTCGACAGACGTCGCAAAAATAATGCAATAATCGATTGTCATTGTGAACAACACACACGGCGAATTCTTCAGTTTCTGTGATACAAACCATGGCTACAGTTTGGATTCGGCGATACTGGCAAAATGCTCAACTGCCTCTCCGCAGTCTTCTTTGCGTTTTCGAAAAGTGAGAATTCGCGCTTCTTGCCGAGTCAGTTTCCCGTGGCTCCGATCGACCCGATGCGCGCCCCGCTGCCTTGTCTCTCTTTCTCTACGATCTGCCAACCCGCCGGCCAGTCGTTCGCTGCGCCCTTGTTCTTCTGCGTCTCTTCCGTCGGTTCCTCTGTGGACGCCCGCTGTGCTGCACCCCACTACGTGCTCGCGAGCTCTGCACCGACACACCACGAATCTTCGCCTGCCCGCTGCCGACGTTGCGACTCCTCCACTACGTCGCCTCCCGGCGCTGGCTTGCCTCGAGCCGGGCTGCTTGTCTGTCGCGGTGATTCCCACTTCGTCGTCGTTTCGTACCCGAGTCGCCGCCGACCGACGTCGAATTGCATGCTGGCGGCCAGATAGCAACAAGGCTACGGCGACAATCTCGCTTGCCCGCAACGGCTTTCGCGGCCTCGCGCCTTCTCACACTTCTGCGCGCTGGCCGTGTCGGCAATTCCGAAGAGTCGCTCTCGGCCGTGATACTCCGTAGGCGCCTACTGCAGCAAAAAGCAAGCTTCGTGGCCAAGCGCGCGCTCCAGTGCACATGCAACTACCGTAAGACTCGAGACACGGCGCCTTAAGCGAATGCGTTTGAGGGTTTCTGCGAGGACAAAGTTGATTGTCACATTTCATTTACGCTACCGTATCTTTCTGAAACAACACGTCCTTCAACGATTTGAAAGATTTCTTTCAGAACTGCACTTCAACACGAACTGTTGATGACGAAGTTCTGTATCTGAAAACAACTTTGGTCATGGAAAAAGTAGGTGGTGAAGTGCTGAAGCGGAACGATCAGTGTGTGATTTCAGCAAATGTCTCCTTTAATGGTCAAAACGGACGCAGAATTGCCAATCGAGAACCGCGATTTGGATAAAGAAGCGTCAGCAATGAAGAATCCTGCCGTTACTCCTGGAACAAGCACGGGAAGCGGTGAAACTACGCCGAGCAAGGTAGGAATTCGTCAAGCATGCTCACTCCAAGTGTTCTTTTCAGGATCTCGCTGCATGGTTGGCGGTTCAACCAAAACTGAACAGCAAATCGAAGAGCGGATACATTTTGTTCTCCGCGGAGATACGAAAGCGCATCATGAACGAGAATCCTGAGGCGGGTTTCGGCGAAGTGAGCAAGATCGTCGGCATCGAGTGGAAAAAGCTAAACGATGAAGAGAAAAAGCAATATGAAGTCCGGGCACAATACATATCTGACGAGCGTGCGAAGCTAGCAGCGAGCACGCCGTCACAAAAGGCACTTCAGGTTTTTTATCCACGTCGTACGGCGCCTACAGCAAAGTTTTATTTTAGCCAGGCCAAGTTCGAGTTTTCATATGCAAATGGCAGCTTTGCGACTGGCAGTTTGACTGCGAAGAGGGACTCTACGACCATATGAAGACTGCTCACACTTCGCAGATTGTCGACGGTGAAAACCAATATGTGTGTCTCTGGGCTACTTGCTTAAAGTACCGAAAGGAAGGAAAGTGAGTCCAGCAGAGTTCGATGCCAGTGAATAACGTGATCTTTTCAGACCTTTTCCTTCGCTTCCGCGCTTGCACCGTCATATCAAAGAGAAACATCTTCCTTCAGCAGCGCGTCCGATCTATCCAAATCAGAGGAACAAGTAAGCCAGACGTCTTTGGTGGAAGCATACATGTTTTGCAGGAATTACTACGTTTATCAACCACCAAACCTAACAAACGCAACACCGAGCGCTGCAGCGCAGATGACCGGAAAGTTCATAAATCACCCTTATGGTATGCCTCCAGCGGCTACTCCGGCGACGACACAGAGCGGCTCCACAGCGGTCATAGGGCAGCAGATCGTAATCAACGGTCATCCACAAACCATCCCGGCTGGTCATACGGTTGTGCAGACCGGAGGAGTTCCACCGCGGGTGATCAATGCGCAGATGTCAGTGAAGCAAGTTCTCAGGGTAATTTTTACTATGACCCCTTGCTCGCTTAACCCTGCTTTAAGGTAATGCCTTCAACGTCGTCGACACAAGCAGCACCAACGATTGTGTATTCGACAGCCGCACCTGGTCAGTCGATTCCAGCCGGATCAAACGTGCAATACGTGCAGCAGCAGCAATACTCTTCAGATCCTTCCACATCGCAGCAAGTACAACAAATCCACCAGCCGGTCTACGTGCTTCAAGAGCCACCGAGGAGGCCTGAACCCGTATTCGTTCCAGCGCCGAACAGTGTTCAAGTGAAGCGCGTTTTACATTCAGAGATCTATTTGAGGTAGGCCCCTTTCTTGGTGATATCTTAGAATTAAACCTATTTAGATACATCGAGTCGATGTCGCATGGTAAACGACAACGCCACGTGAGCAAATGGGATCGGAATCTGAGTACGAATCCTCGCAACTCACTACCTACCAGAGTACTACCGTATCACTGGTTGAAGGGCGCCAACCTACAGGGTGAGCGACCACGCGAAGATGACGTCGTCCGCGGACTGTGGAGACTACGCGATGACATGCTCACAAGCACATTAAACATAGAACGCCAGATCGAACCGTCCAAGTGGTGACGCAGCAGCTTTGACTTCCCCGTTGAATCTCTATCTCATTCTCGTTTATTTATTTTCTAATTAACTGTAATTATCGCTACAGGGATTTCGAGATTGTTGTTTGCGCATCTTGTGTGCTTTGAAGAGCGCTGCGCCATACTTTGGCGCTGTACAGTCCAATTTTATCAACCACTCTGCCATTTCCGATTTCTGCGCGCAGCTCTCACTCGCTTGTCAGTGGGTGAGTGCAGTTTGACATGTTTATTTTTATATTGGTCTCAATAGCGAATTCTTCGTTTTACAATTTGAATATTTAGGGGCATAGTAAGATCATTGGGCAACAAACGGAGATATCTTAAGGAAGTGAGGAGATGATCGAACCGTCGTTACTGGTTACATGTGTTGACTACGACGACAATCGGTGAGCCCTTCGTCGGTGAGGGTTCGTTCTCGAGTTCCGCATAGGAAAGAAGGCGCCGGAAGGAAAGCGTGACGTTTGCTTGCCATCCGTTGAAAACGCCGAAGATGGTGATCGAGAGGAGTATGCACGCGCACTGCACGTAGTACGAAGTGGTTTTCTCCGTGTGTAGGGTATCGAAAGCCCAATTAAGGACCATTATGATGTAGAAGGGCTTGAACGTGAAGTAGAAGAGAAATATGAGACCACAGTAGAGCGAGACGAAAACATGGAAGAACTGAAACACCGGTGCAAATGTACTGTATTCAGAGGGAGAGGACTTACGGAAATACCGATGATCGGCCAAAGGAATCGTCGATCGCTTCGTAGAAACGCGTAAAGTGTTAGAAGGGTTACCGCGGCAGGAATGCTGAGCACAAAGATGGCTTTGCGGAAGTTGAAGACCATAAAGCCGAGAATAGAGGCGATGGCGACAAGTCCGACGAAAAGAAGCAATTTCATACCATGCTTAAAGAAGAAATAAAAATGCGCGTGCTCCTATTGCAATAAATGTAGTTATTTAAAACATACAGGGAAATTTCGCTGATATTTCAGGTACCGTATGACTGAAACTGAAAGAGAACGGAAAACGTACGTTCAGATGAAGTGAAGAGAATAAACAACGTTCACGATTGCGAGAGACGTGGGAACTCATTGCGAAAGTTGTGAAGCGCTTCTGAATGTTTCAGAAGACGGGAAACGGTCGAAAGACGGTCGGTCGGTCACACAAAACGCTCTCACGCGTATGTTCCGGAAAGTCTTCAAATTTAATCAGATTTTTGAATTAACCGAAGAATTAAGGACGCCACTGGATGTATATCCTAGGAAGAAACAAAGCAAGTTATTTTGGGCAGATAATGGATAAGATCGGCCAGATCGAGAAGATAACGCACACATGCCGAAGAGGAACGCGACAAAGAAACAGGAATCCAAAAAAAAGAGAAATCTGTTGTGCTTTTAAGGAGTTTAGCATGATCTCAATCCGTTCCATGGGGGTCCGAAGGGAGGAGGGAAGTGAGGCAAAAAGTCGGACGATCTGATTAAGAATCGACGGGTTCCCATTCCCACCTTCTCGATTTGCGCTCACTCTTCGATCACTCCAAGAAATTTCGCATCAATCCAAATAAAGTGCCCTATTTTACAGAAACGATTCGGAAACAATTGAACACAGTGGTGATTGACCAAACACTTTGGCAGAGCAAAAGCTTTCAAACCAAACAAGTCATCCCGCTGAATACAATATCCGTCTCGGAATAACGAAATGCGAACAGTACAGTCATTAGCGCCTTAGCGGAACGTAATTATGTGGATCGACGAAGGGAAAGTGGATAGAACTTCGTGTCGTCGCGCGCTAGAAAGACAAAACTTTCGACATCCGTGTGTCGTCCGTTTTCTCGCTCGCGCAGACAAAAGGCCGTTTTGCAAACGGTGAAAGTAGCCGACCGCCCTTAGGCGCTGCGAGCCCCGGAAGACATGTGTAACATGTCAAAAATTGGATTATTCCAAGAGTACAGTTAAAGGATTACCATCACAAAGACAGCGGATTGAGACTTCCGAAGAGATCTGCGTCTGTTTATGACTTAGCGCAGGGAATGACCGCGATTCCGAGGATAAGGCAGTGGTATACAAAACGAGGTTGAGTCGCACAACGACCGACTCGTAAAAAGTTCCAAATGCCAACTTTCATTAGATAGAAAACGGAAAACTACTGCTGATGATCGTCTCCAGAAGGTATCAACCACTGATTTGCCTGTATGAATTTGAAAGATACGTGTGCTGTTCTCGTAAAGCGTGTTTTCTTAAAACTGACAGCTGGACTGATTGATTTGAAGGTGCGATTTTCACAAATCCTTCAAGCGGTGACCGCCTGCGCAACGTTCTTGCCGCGTTCGGTGGACGTAAGGCAGGAAGCGAAATTTAATCCGATTGAGTCTCACTCTAACTGAAGCAATGAAGATAGTTTCAGAACAGTCATTTTGTGAACCGATAATTGATAACCGCTACCATATAAATAGTACGATATTAGATAAGATGTTCGCAAGGCTTCGTTCTATCTTTTAGTGCAGATTTCGTTTGAATTGATGCAACAGCAGCCGAGAAACATCGATTTCGAGAATGACTGATTCTTAGAGTGGTTTTGGTGCGCATTTTGGGATTTCTGTGAATTTTCGAAGGTTGCTTGTTACAAAGTTGGTGCCACGATAACCAGTGAACGCATTTGGTAGACTCCTGCAGCTGTGGCCAACGGAATTCAGGTCCAGCAAGACAGTCATTCTCGAAATCGATGTTTCTCGGCTGCTGTTGCATCAATTCAAACGAAATCTGCACTAAAAGATAGAACGAAGCCTTGCGAACATCTTATCTAAGCAGATTTTGTTAATATTAGCCCTCGATCGCATGCGTAACCGAGTTAGGTCGCGAACTGGCATTTCCCGTTGAAACCAGACCGCCCTGACTGCATTCGGTGCCGCCGAGACGACGCGCGAGCTCGAACGTGCGAACTTTAAAAGTGAACGTTCGATTTGACTTCGACAATATCTTCTCTTTGGCATCTCGAAGCGATGTTCCTCATTAGTAAAGAAACTCATCGATAGTCGTGCATTTGCGCGCTCTTCTCTCCTTTCGGTTGTCGGAATCAGAAAAGATGCAAAACTGGAACGTTAAACGTTTTATAGGAGAGCGCGTCAACCCTACATCGAGGAAGAAAGAACTCGTGGTCGAGTGGGAGTAAGTGGAGGTTAACAATTTCCACAGGGATATATTTAGCTGTGCCTTTCAGAGAAACAAACGAGTCGGCATATTCGGTAAGAAAGAACTGTCCCAGTTTATACGAGGCATACAAAAATGCTACGAAGCACGACTTTAAAATCCTGGGTCTTATTGACGATCCATGTGAACAAAAAGACGATGTTCGTTTTGCCATTGAATTGTAAGACCGAGTTCAATCAGCTGTTGATTACCCGTATTTTTCAGCATGGAGTCGGGAAAGGTCATTGCTATGACGCTGTCACGTCTGCGGAGAAGCCATAAGAACAAATTAATGGACTTTCTGGAAGAGCGAGCCCGATACATTCCGGACAAAGATCTGAACTGTTATAAGAAAGAAGTAGTGTAAATTGTGTATTTATCCTGTCAACATCTCTTTTCTGTGAACACCTCATTCATAACATAAACCGAATCTCGACTTGAATACTTGCTCCAACGGCGTTTACAACGGATACAAATGTATATATTATATCATTTATAATGCTGGATATTGGGAACTTTGTTCGTGGTGCCAAAGACACTATGAGCAGATGAACTAATTTGTATTTAACAGTTTGGGTATGACCAGCATTTCGGAACAGAGGGCACTTGATCGCGCGTTGCTATAGAATCACAAGACTTTGGTGGTACTATTTATGGTTAGCAAGGTGTGTGCGGCTATCACTGTGTCGTGTTTTCAGATGTCCGATCAGGTATTGAATGAAAGCAGTAGTCGTGGAAGTCAGGATGACAAGCGTCTTCGTGTTCAGATTACCGAACGAGAACTTGTATGTGATATAAAATGTAAGCTGATTCTCAATTTCAAATTTAGCTCTGTGTAAACGGATGCGGTTTCTATGGCACTCCACAATGGAATGGTCTTTGCTCCAAATGCTGGCGAACGCACCAGGTCCAGCAAAAACGCGTAGAGGACTATGCTCGCAATAGGTGTATTTCAATCATTGAATAAAATTTTATTTGTGGATTTAGGTCACTTTTGAGCTTCGAAAAATTCGAAGAACGTCGGAAACTATCGACTGAAAGTCGTTCATTAACTCTTAAATCAATTCTACGGAAACCTCCGGCGTCATCGAGTAGGTTTATTTGTTTTAGATATTCTATATTTCCTTTGTCTTTAAGGCGCACACGACTTGAGTTCGGCAACTTTACCCTCACCTGCCTCTTCCATGCAAACTGTACCGTTCCCAGTTCGTCCTCGTCAGCTTAGTCCTGATAGTACGAATGCTTACAAAACATTCAGCGATTTTCTTCGAGCAAACATTCCCCCTGGTGTTGGTAAAGATCTCAATCGGCACGTTCGCCACGCTGTAGACAAAATTCTTGAGGTATAAGTTCGTTGATGCGATTTCCAATGTTCTGTCTTTAGAATGAACATATGCCAATGGACGAGATGTCAGACCTAGTACAACAGTTCTATCAAGGTGTTAGCGACAAAATGTCGCGTCATTCCTTGATTGAGTTCGCTAAAGTTTCCGTGGAGCAAATTATGGAGGAGATCGAAACCTTACTTTGCTCTAGAGCATATGAGGTGTTGTTTTGTGCCCGGTCCGACGAGGAAACAGCAGACCTCTCTCTACAAGATCGAATTAGGTCTCTGCATTGGGTTACCGGAGGTTTCTTAGAAACAACCCTGGATTTTTCTCAGTCAAAGGTACAAAAAAATGTCTGACGACTAGCTCACCGATGTTATATATTAAGGTGAGTGATCAAGTTGATGAAGCCGTCACGGAAATGATCGACATCAATAGTCATCGTTCTGCTCGGCAGAAATTGGAATGTTTAATGCGGTGTTCAAGACACATCTTTGAAGCGCTTAAGGAAAGCCGATCAGGTTGTTTTAAAGACGCATAAATATAAACAAGGAATGTTTATTGTAGGAGCACCTGCAAGCGCTGACGAGTTTCTTCCCGGACTCATTTATGTTATTTTGAAAGCGAATCCTCCGCTCATTCAATCGAACGTCAAATTCATTAGTCGCTTTGCGCTTCCGTTCAGAGTCATGCGTGGGGAGTCAGGTATAATAACTTGCTGTTATACCATACCTGTATGACTCATTTAGGATACTATTTCACTAATCTATCATGTGCTTTGCAATTTGTACAAAACATGAACGCGGAAAGCCTTAACATGCCAAAAGATGAATTCGAGGGATACACTTCTGGTCGTCAAGCAGTACCGTTGAACAGAATGAATTGTGGATGTAATCAAGCCCTCAAGTCCATGGAAAATTCAGTTGCGTTAGTTAAGCAGTTACTTGATAGACAGAAGCACCTGAAACAGGAAATGGAAGCGTTTGACGAAATTGTACAACGGTATTTTGAATGTTTAACATTCTGTATATTCATTAACTATTATTAACAGAGATCGCAACGACCTTTCTGAACCGAAGCTCTCCACTGATAATGAGCTGGCTGATCAGGAGCTACGCAAACTTTTGAACGACATTCAAGAAGTTGAAATTGAATTGTTTAAAACATCAGACCTAATTTTCACATCGCTAGCAGGAAATGATGCCGAAAAATCATTTGAATAAGAAAGTTGTCAATGAAGACCACTGCAACTTTACGGATTCGGATGAAAATATTCTAGCTTATATGTTTATTAATTTCTCAAAAGATGTATATAAATTATGGGAATTACGATTTTAGTTCATTGTGCAAATGGTGTAATTGTCGCACACATTTGACCACACCCTGGCTTTCGACGCGAATTCGTGGGCGGTAAACCGCGTTATTCATAAGGAAAGATCCACTGCATCTCGATCAGCCTTTGTCGAAGTCAACTAAATTTGTGGCGCGATGGATCCGATGCAATGCCAATTTCTGGCCGAAAACGAGCTGATAGAGGTATGCAAACTGTATGATGAAAATTTCAAATAACCGCTTTCAGGTTACACCGCACTTCAACGAGCAGGAAATGAGTTTAGTATGTTTCATTGTCATTGAAAAGGTTTAAACTTAAAAGCTCTTTAGATATGTGGCGAAATCGGCCCGTTCCGCGCCGGTACGCCAATTTCTATACCGATATGGCTGGCAATATACCTGAAGAATCGGAAAAAGTGCACTATACATGTAAGAAATTCGGTTCTGGTTCAGTAAAAAATAAGTAAATTTCAGCCTCCTAGTTGGTTTACCGTGGACGAATTGAAAGGAATGATTACCGAAGAAACAGAAGATGCGCCATTTACATGCATACCGGAACATTTTCTTGAAATTTCGCGGATACTATTAGCCGAAACAAAAGACGATATGAATGACGTAGATCAGGTATAATTGTCTTTGATGTCTTTCTGTAATAACTTATGTTTAGCTTAGAACATTAGTACAAAACCTCTGGGACACCCGTGAAGCTAAGATGACAACCTCGTCCATAAGGCTGATCCAGTCTAGTGAGAATCATGCACAATTCGACAATCTAACGCAAATGGAAATTTCCTTGTCACGACATGTTTTGTTGGAAGCAAGCAGAAAAATCGAAGAACTGATTACACTTGACCACAAATTGAAATAACCGCGACAATTGTAGTGTTAAAAAAGCGGTTAACCGATAAATTCAATCATGTCTTCGAACATATGGTATTACAAATATGAGATCTTGAAATGAGTTGAATGCCATCAGTTGTCGTAGGAGCGCTGGTAGCCGTAGCCAGAGCAAAGCCTCTTCCCCAACTTCACAGCATCTTCCGTTTGTTTGCGCAGCGTCTCCTCTACATCGTACATGCGGTTTACGTGTTCGTCAACTTCGCTTTTTTGAGCGGTTAACACTTCGTTACTTGCCAGCAATTCAACCTTCCGGCGTTCCAATTCTTCCACCTTCCTCTCTATTCTGCGCCGTTCGATGAAAGCGCAATTCTTCTCGTTCTCCATGCTTCTATACTCCCTTTGCAGCTGTTCCTTCTCGTGCCTTGCTGTGTCTATGGTAGCTTTGCGTGACATTTTTTCTGAAATAGAAACGTCCTGAACTTTAACATCGCAAACGAGTGTAGCAGTTTTATACAATAGCAATACGAATCATAAGACGAACAATGATCGACTCGGCTCTATTTCTTGACTTGATCGAAACGAACGTGCGATAATTCCACCGATGCCGTCGTCCACAGTAAAGACCGCGTTCGCAGTAACTTGCGTTTTCACATTATCTTCCGTGTGCGTTCACCAATATACGACGTGTTTAAATCACACAACTAATTTATAACTTCGTGTTTAGATCTGGCATGTCGCTTAATTTGAATGATGATGATTACGCGTCCGAGGACGACGAAGAGTATGTACCCGATGAAGTTCCTGACGATGAAGAAGGTGACGAGAGTGATGACGACGGGGTAGAAGATGAGGAGATAGTGAAAGAGAGCGAATCGCAACGAAACGAGGAGAAAGTTGCAGATAAAGGAGACTCAAAGGACATCCAAAGTGAGAAAGACCGAATCGACCAGTTGTGGGCTGATTTTTGCACAGACACCAACACCGCGACTACATCAACCTCCAACAGGAAATGTTCATCTGGAATGTAAGTGTGTAGCTTTTTTTTATTAAGCATCACCGCGATTCAGAACCTCTTTGAAACCTTCTACGAGTAATACAGAGAACACGAATGTTCCTGAAGAAAAGGTCGCCAACAATGTATTGGAGAAAATATTCGATTTTGATGGTGAAGCTACAAGAGAAACGAAAATTGAAGGTCCCATTCAAAATGATACAGAAACAAAAAAAACTGGCATTAAGCGTTCCGCTGCCGGAATCTCCGGAGCTTTGAGTAGCTTAAAAAAGAAGAAAATGTCCGTCCTCGACAAAAGCGATCATGACTGGAATCAGTTCAAGGATGAGAAGGGTATTTCGGTCTGTAAATTTCCTAAACGTAAATTCACATTTTTGTGGATTTTCAGGAAGAACTTCAAACCCATAACAAGGGCAGGGGAGGGTACGTTGAACGAATGGAATTTCTGAGTCGTTCCGACTACCAACAGTTTCAAAAAGAGAAAGAAGCTAGAAAATCCATGAAGAAGAACTGAGCCGTGTTTCTACATCTTCGCCGCAATGTTGTTCATTTTTGTGTCGAAATTAAAAGGTTGTTCATTAACATGTGATGAAGTTACTCAATGACTGCACATTTAAACAACAAACAGCTTTATGTAACAAATAACAACAATTTATTCAGACGTAGTCTCGGGCATCTGCGACGCGATACGGTCAAGGTCCTTGCGTCCCTAAAAATTTACAACAAATGATCACAATAAATTAATAAATTACGTACCTGCTTGGACAAAACACGTCCACCATCGGGGTGCTTCTCAACCCACTTGATGGCTTCCAAAGTCTGGAGAGCCTTGCGGATAACAGATCCAGAGGCCTTTTTGAAGTGGGTGGGGCGAGTTCCACGGTTGATGGCTTGTCCATAAACCTTGCGGAACGCTCCAATACCTGCAAATAAAAGTTTATCGAGGAAATAGTAAAGGAACCTACCAGCTGGAGAACGTACGTACAAGCGGCGGGCAATACTGGCGGCACGAACGAAATACCAGTCGGGGTCCATGGGAGCAAGTTCCTTGGCAACTCCAAGCTTAACAAGGTCGGCCCATTCAGGAACCTTGACTTTTCCGCTCTTCTTCAAGAAAGCGGCGATATGCTTGACAGCAGCGCGCTGGTCGACGTCCTTAACTCCGCAAGCTTTCACCATTTCGTACCACTAGCTGGAGTTATTCACCTGTAATTTAAAAAAACCCAATGATGGAAAACGTAACGCAACTACACCCGATAGATACGAACTCGCGACAAACACAATCAAACACAAGAATCTCGTATGAGATCAAGAAACACGACGCAATAATTCTGCAAATCTGTATTGTCTCTACAAATCCATCTTTCAACAGCCGTATCTACCGAAAATTGGCTCGAAAAATCTAAAAATCCCCACTTTTAGGAGCGGTCGCTTTATTCTCAGCGGTGAACATCGACATTTCTATGTTATGGTAACCATCGTTTCAGGACCAAAATTTAAATCAAATGTTGGATATAAATGTTCGTCCGCCACTACGCATCCGTCTCGTTCCCTGTCTCTCGGTCCTAGCACGATCTATTCACCTAAGCGCCATTTTCGCGCCGCGAACTTATTGGTTGCTTGAGCGATTGCTGCTTCATGTTTGAACTGATTTGCTTTAAGATGAAACAAACTCTTTCCTCTTTCACTATGTTGCTTGTTTTGCGCACTGAATGAAGCTTTTCATTTTCAGAATTCGCTCTAATAATGGATGCGGTCAGCGAAGATACGGAGAGGGGTGTCGAGACAACGCCTACAGAATCAGAACGACTTTGTCGAACATCTGCATCGGTATGTGTTTTCAGATATATGTACTGCGACAGGGTTAATTTTACTCAGGACGAGCATCAGTTTGAAGATGAAGGCGATATTCAACAGGACGTCGGCGTACACCTCGAAGACGATGTTGTTGTTAAAATAGATGGTGAGAAAACACCAAAAATCGATGACGCTGATGTTGAATCGAAAAAGCAGAGTGATGACATAACAAATGACAACACTGGAAGCGTTGTAAATGTGTCTTTGCATGAAAAGGATGCGAAGAAATCACCAAAAATCGATGAAGCTGATGTTGAGTCGAAAAAATCAAGTACAGAAACTGAAATTACACGTGACAACACTAAAAGTGATGCAAAGGCGTCATCACCACGAAGAAGTGTACGTGTACGGCGCAGCACTGCACCTTATGGGTATTTCACTTAATTTCTAAGGAGGGTGTTATAACAAGTATAATAGATTTTCGATGACAACGCCAACTTCATCAGCGCGACCTTCTCGTAAAGCCGTGTCGGTGTGTTTTCGTGTACTTCATAATAAAAAAACGTTTAATTTAAGACCAGAAAGAAGGTGCGTCAGTCTGTAGAAGGAGATGTCCAAAATGGCGACAACGAACGCCGCGAAGACAAACTTGTTGAACAAGATTTCGAGAAAGCGTCAGCTGATGGAACTGATTTCGTAACTGCAGGATCAGCAAATGGTAGGAAATCAGGCAAATGTGAGTTAAATGCACAAAATTCTTTTATCCAGGCCTTTATCTTTTTGATTTTAGCAGAAGAAAAAAGCCCAGTTCGCGACTCTACTAACAAGAAGGAAGGTTGTGAATCTTCAGTGTCTGTTTCCACAAAGAAAGCAGCCTCTAGTCGCAGAGGAAAAAAGACAGCAATCAAGGCTGAAATTCAAGCTGAAAAGAAGTCTGTATCCGAAGAAAAAGATCCATTCGATCTTGATGAATCGATTAACTCTCATCCGGAGCCATTGGACAATGTTGTTGTACGTTACTGTGGGGTGATTTAAGCTACATTGTTGATGACGTTTCAGGTTGAGAGGCAATGTTTCGGCGAGGTCAAGTTTGGTATTGCATCATCTTCCAATCCTTCCACTCCTAAGTACATGAAGACTGAACAAAACGCCAAAGAGATCTTAGCAAGTGGCACAAAAAGTTGTGGCAGTGGTAAATTGACGCGGACTCCACAAAGGCGAACTAATATGAGAAATCCGAAGTTGTGTTCATCTTCTACTGGTAAATCTGTAGTTCAACCCAAAAAAGAGGACATACAAGATGAACCAATGGATGATGACGACGATGCCACAACGTTGTCTGCATCACCAGTCGCTCCGTCAACTGGGCGAAAGCGAGGAGCTCAATCGACAGGAAATGCATCTGCGAAGCGTTTGAAGCCTTCTGAACCAGCGCCACCAGTTCTTTCAGCCGAGGAGCAGGTTCGTGTTGACTATCCAGAAGATCCAATGAGGGTTCCTGTTGGCGGTCGTGTGTACGCTTTGTACGATAAGTTTTACTATCCTGCTATTGTTGTTAGGTAGGTTTCTGTTTGTTATTTGTTTTAAATTAACATCGCTGTTTTGTAGCTATGATGGCTCTAAGTATCGTGTTTATTTCATCGAAGACAAACAGTACAAAAATTTGACAGATGCTGGAATAATTCCGATTCGCGACATTAAGGAAACGATTCAGGTAAATTTCGCATTCTTGGATTAATAAAACATATCTTATTCTTGAGGTTGATGCTACTGTTAACACACAGAAAGCATTTACAGTTGAGATCAAGTCCGTTCCTAACAGAGATGACCCCGAGGAGTGGAGTAGTGGTCTGTTTGAAGCATTTGACGATGAGAAAAAGACAAGTACAATCAAGTAACGAACTGAGCTTAAATAACTAGTTTATTAGCGTTTTCAGAGTAACATGGGATAAAATTTCATTTGACATTGATCAAGCGAAACCGATTGAGGCCCACGAACTATCATTTTCAAGTTATTGTACAGGAAAAGTTGTCGCTTCAGCCGTTATCGCTCATGCACGTTCACGCAGATCTGGGGTGTTTTACGACCGTGACCACCCACATCCAGAATCTAAACCTGTTAAACTTGGAAAAGAAATTTCGTCAACTCCTGTCATTAAAAGCAAGAAAGCTGAGCCGCTCCCTTCTAAAAAATTGTTTCTTGGAAAACAATTTGTCCTCACATCGGCTTCTCGACCATCGGGAGATGGTAGCAAATGTACAGCATAAATGTAATATTGTCTTGACACCACTTTGTTTCAGTCCAAACATTCAATAAGAAAGAAATGAAACGATCAATAACCATCCAAGGCGGCATTGTGCTAGAAGATTTGATGGTGAACTAGTTTATATGATACTGACTTTTTATTGCTCTTTCAGACAGCTGATTCGACGTTGGAGCTGTACCTCATTGCAGACACTCACTATCGCACATTTAAATATTTGAATGCCCTGGCTTTTTCTGTTCCCTGTGTCAGTTACAATTGGCTAAAGGATTGCTTTGCGAAAAATGAGTTTTTGGATCGACAACCTTACATGTTGTCATCCGGAATAAACATAATGAATAATGAAACAGTAGAGTGGTAAGTTTTTATAATGTTTATCCGCACCTTCTTGCTATTTAAGGCATCCAAACAACGACCTGTTGAAAGACAAGAGAGTCTTCCTCTGTGGTTTTGACGGAAACATTGTGAAACCAGGCATAAAGCAGTTCTCTGATATATGGACTCCCATGGTAGAAAGACTTGGCGGTAGGGTTCTGAAAGATTTGCCCGAAGATAATGGTATACGAAATATTATGGTGTATGACTAACAATGAATGTTTTAGGGGAGATTGACTTTTTCATTACGGACGGCATACATAGCGAGAAATTAATCCAGAAAGCGAAGGCTCGTAACTTGCCTGTTCTTTCGTCGGAGTGGATTATCCAAAGTATTATTGTGGGAAAATTGCTTCCCTATGATGGCAATGAAAAGTTCATTCTAAAAGAAAATACCACGCCAGTTTCCGCTATCAAGCAGGACGAACACGAAGAACTCGGAAAAAGCGAGGAATAGAGGATTGTGTGAGGTTTATGGTTGTCTGAGGATCTCTTTTTCACTATCTTTTCTATATAAATTATTTTTTTAATATTAATTTATTTGATGACAGCACCCGCACAGAACCGTCGAAAACTTGGGATTAAAGCTTCTATTGACACATGTTATTCACAAATGCTTCACGAATCATAGACGTCGACGATCGCGTCTGCGTACTCAACGATGAATCTGTCCAGCCAGGTGCAGTTCTTCGGAGAGAGACTTGTTCCCTCAAGAAAGCCCAAATGGCCGCCATGCTTTGTTAAAATAAAGGCAAGAGATGATCGGGTCGAGCAGAGCGCCTTCACAGGTGCCCAAAGCTTGGGCGGAACGATGGGATCATCTTCACAGTTGAGAAAAACCGTTGGAATTCCTAAGGACGGCAGGAGGGGCAAAGAGCTGCAACCGCGATAAAATTCCTCGAGCGATTGGAAATTCCCATGGACACGCCGATTGTATTGTTCATCCAAAGCAACAATCGAAGTGGCGTTCCAGAGTCGCTGCTCATCGACCAACCCTGATTGTACGTGTGGTCTTACGGCCATATCGTAGTTTCTCCGCAACAGACGTTTCATGTTTTCGGTAATAATGTAATTGTAGGCTCGGCGACCGTTTTCCCAATCATGGTACATTGGGGTTGATCTAAAACAATCTTTCAAATGCATTTAACATAAAACGGGACTTACGTAATGGCGCAATATCCCAATCCAACAGACATGCCTGCGAGAATCCGGTTTGTCTTGTCGTTTTCTGATGCTATCTTGTGGAGATAGCGTACTGTAATGTTCGCACCCATCGAGAAACCTATGCTGACGAATTTTGTTTCGGGATACTTGAAGCTCAACTGAGACATCATCGCTTCCAGTTCTTGCGTTCCTCCTGAAGATTCAGATAAAACGTCTCTAGGACGGAATCGACAATACCGTAAGAGAAAATACGATGAGAAGTCAGCTTAATATCTGCCAAAGCGCCCAAATGATTGAGAACTGCGCAGCGGTATCCCGCCTCCTGAGCATAGTGAACTGCAGTTCGAATGTAGTTAGATTCGGAACTATTCGCGATGCCGGGTGCTAGGGCTAGTGTATAGTCCTCTGAGCACTTGATTACACGATACCGTATGAAAGTCAACTTACTTCCCGATTTGTGCGGCGAAATAGGTTCAAAAACGTCAAACGTCACCGAAGTTCCATCTTCCAAGCGGACAACATGTCGAAAATCGTAGCTTCGCTTCAAAGATGTATGACCTAGGAGGCCGTACACTGCTGTTTGGATGTGACCATTTCTTCCCCAGAGGAGCGGAGGCTCGTACCTAAAAGACGCAATGACGCACGTCCAACTAATAGTACAAACTCACAGTTCCTTCAAGATGTTGCATCTCTCCAACGCCTGAGCAATCGGAGTTTTTCCGGCGTCCTCGGTAGCTTTTGACTCACAGTTCGTGGTCACTAGAGGCTTTTCGGGAGAACTAAAGACTTTCAAAAAGCGCACGACCACATAAGCCAAAAAAGCAGAAATGACCCAAGTGGGAGCTGGCCAGTTGTCGGGAGACGCAAGTAGCGACACCCACACAGAGAAGGCTCCATTGGATATATCGTTTCCATCAACCACTCCACTCATTTCGAGTCCTTCCTGAAACCAATGAACCAATACGACTGACTAAGAAAATCTTTGAGGACATCAACGGATAACAGGACAGATCAATAATACTCTGACGTTGGAGAAAGACGACGTCATTAATTAGTACGTCTCGTGTATTAAAGAGGCGCACTCAACACCTTTCGCAACCTTCTCGCACTGGAGCAACAAAAACGATGAAAACAACGAAAAGTAAGATAAAAGGACCATTGAGTAAACAATGATACAAAGAGCGCAGAAACCCACCAATTGATGAAATGCAGAAACTACAAACTGTCGCGAACTCAGACCGAGAAGAACGGAATTGTTTAGTCAACGATTTCGAGAATTTGTATGCGCTCCTTGCAAAATTATAAAAAAAATCGAACATCGATTTCTATAAACGACGTGTGCTGGGACATACCCACGTCTTATCATTTTCTTGACTAATCTTCCAATCTTTCAACACCTTCGACCCCGCAGACGATAAATGTAAAACCAGCTCGTGCGTCACCGTTCACGGCTGTTTGGTCAAACGACGGTCAAAGGACGAAAAGACTTGCGTCGCATCGCACAAAATCGTAGACGATCGTTAATCTTACATCGCAAAATGAACTCGAGGACAACGAACGTTCAGATCACCGATCGTCGGTGAAGGTAGGACCACACGAGTCAGTCATTGGTTGAACTCAGAACGCCGTAGTCTCGAGGAAATCGGCTTGCGCAAATCGATTGCGACGCTGACAATGTGTGTCGCGCTAGTGAATCGCAAATGAGTCATCACTGCAAATGAAACCTTGCTTTATGATTACTGTATTGCAATAGATAGTTCGTTCTCAATTCGTTCAGGCTCATTGCTTTAAAGTACATGCTTAAAATTACATGACTGTACCAATCAATGCGTATATTCGAGTGTTTGTACTTTGTCCACATAAGGTAAACTAACACTGACACCAAATCACCCAAAAACAAAACCAGTATACGAAACAAGTAAAATACAAGATTCGCACATACAACAGAATAAATACCACAGTAAGGGAAAGACCAACTCTACACAGGCGGAGAAATTATTATATTACAAATCACTGAAACAAATGAAACTCAGCCATTCCGATAAAAATAATAGAAATAGATCATAGATGCTACACCAACAGCACTCGCAGAGACTACTACAATCCAATTGTTATACTTTTTGTTGCGCTTTGCTTCAGCTTCTTTCATTTTTCGTCGCATTGCTTCGATCGTTTCTTTTCTGAACTGAATAGCATAAAATCGATTAGTAAAAATTAAAAAAAATAAGCATATACGTCTACATGATTCACAAGCACTACCGCAGTTCACTTCACTAACAAGACTATTACGCTCCCAAAAGCATGCTGGAAAACATTTAAAGAACACAAACGGTTAACATAAGCATATTTTTAAAGTGAACATACCTTTTGTTAGCAACTTCTTCACATTCTTTGTCTGCTCCAGGTAAACTACGCTTCTTTGAAAGAGAAGCTACCGTATCAGAAGAAGAAACGCAATCACTACTGGAAATGTGGCCAGAAACACTGTTCCCGTTTTCTTTCGTTTGATCCCGGTCAGCCGGAAGCTTCAAATCTTTAAGTCCGTCGATAATACTTTGCCAACTGAAGCGTAGCTGCTGAGAAGTTTGAATTAGTCCTCGTCGAAAACGTCTAAGGTAAAGGATCCACTGAAAGATGAGATCGCAGTCGTATTCTGCAGAATCGATGAGTTTTCTGCCATACTCGACACTTGCAAGTATGGTATCAATCACTAGGAAAGTACCCGTACGTCCGATGCCTGAAACGCAAACACTAAAATTCGTCAATGAGTCGACTTCAACAGACCAGCACTGCAATGAATTATTACTGGACCTGACGATTCATCACATTCGAGCTTTCCTGACTGCTTCAGTTCTTCACGGAATGCAAGAAAATGTCCAGTCTCTCGCGGACATCCAAAATCGGGCCAAGTTGTATACTGATAATGAGTAATAGTACGTTTTTCGAGAATAACATCTTCTCCGTCTCCAGAACCATCGTCTTCCGGTTCATCGGATGATAAGAGAGCAAGGTCGATTTCGCGAATGATATAGTCGCCTTGGTCAACTTCACTCACTAATGTGCAACGGAATCGCCGGTCTGACGTAGGATCAACTGCATATAACACAGGCTCCTCTTTGCATGGAAAATACCGATGACATCTAAAAATGGAATGTACAACAACTTTTCTCCGATAACCTTACTTCACAATGTACTGTTCCATTATATTGTTTAGCATAATGATTAGCTGCGATCGATTTTCAAAAGCCATCTGCCAGAAGTCAGCGCTAGTCGTTGCGAGAGGGCCCTACAAACAACATACTATCTTCTTAACAAACACACGACAAACCTGTGCCAAAATGTACTTCCGCTTAACGGCAACAATGTTGATAGGGGATGCATTGATGTAATCGTGTTTTGCCTCACCTCCCAAAATCACGCGACAATGATCGACTGAAATAGAACAGTTCTACAACCAATTTAAGAGACACAAAACAATTACATGGCCGAACATCAAGATAACGGTTCTTCTCAACGTTCTGGTCCAGATTCGATATGGATGTGGCGAATTTATGATCATCCTCGTACCCGCTCGACTTCTCTCGGATTTTCTTAAATGGAATTTATCTTACATGTTCAACCCAAGAAAACTCACTATGAAGAGTTTGTTCCATTCTTGGTCGGATATGCTACTCCACTCGCCGAACATTTTATGTGCTTTGTTTGAAGCCAAAGCGGGGGGCTTCTTAGAGAAAACTCGCGCGAACGTCTGTCGTACAAAGTCCCAAATTTTGGTGGAAATTTCAGACGACTGACCAAGTTTTAAACTGAAATTTAGTTTATAATATATCGATCGCATGCAAACAGGAGGCAAAGACGCTCGATGACAAACATATATAATGACGCCGATAGAAGGAGGCTCAGCGAAGCTATCGCATCAGATACTTCGCAGCCTCGTTCACCTTAAACGCAAACGCGAATCCGTCGATTTGTTTATTCCGCCCGAAACGTCACAAGATCGTCTCTTGTGGCCAAGAGAACCTAAGCGTTTCGCTGCGAGACCCTCCGGAAACGACGGCTTATGTCAACGTCATTTGCGTGCGCTGGACAGGGGATTGGTGTGTAAAAGGAAACTCCACGGAAACTCGACGAAGTTCGGGAACGCGAAAAAAGGAAGGTGAAGTATAGCGCGAAAACTAATTTCCACTAAGAGCGCAGACAAACAAATGGCGGTGTGTAATTGGGCTCTCGACGCGAAGTCCCCACAACTTTTACCGTACACGATACTGTGGACATGAGCGCCAATGTTGTGGATCATTGCGGCCTCGGTAGGAGGTGAGCGAATGAGAAAGCATTTATGCATCGATCGAGAAATCGCACATTGGGAAGACGTCGTGTACATATTGATGTGTACCGATTTTACGCTCGTGGCTGTCGCGAATGCGAATCGGTATGTGGTACGGTAGGTAGAAGCACAACGGGCATCGAACATGAGGGAGGGAAATTCATGCAGAAACAAGCCGCTTGTCGTCCGCATGGGGACGTGATAATCGTAGAGAATGCGGAGAAGTTGGAAGCAGAATCTGATCTTCCTGAGGGTTACTTCGCGGACTTCGTAGAACAATTGTCACCTGTGGGTGTGTAGTTGTTCTTTTATGCGGAGGGACCATCGCGTGGGATCGAAGAAATCGAAAGAAGTGGTTGCGAGGACCAAAAAGTGCCAATAAAATGTGTTTACTTTCTTTCATAAGGCATTTTCGCAACAATCGTCTCTCATTGTGGAGGGCAATGTACAAATAGATCGGCGGAATTCGATCAAAATTGACCGACTGACCGGGAATAGAGGCCATCGACGTTGCCATCGAGATCGTCGCGAGTAGGATCCAACTCCATGACAAGACTTGACATATTGGTGGTTATGTCGTCAGCGGCACTTAGGAGATCTCCTTGCAGCTGGGAGGCTGGAAGACTACCAGCGCGGGGTACACTCGGGTCTCGGAACGCGGAGCTCACGCGATTCCCGATGCCCGACAGCGAGTCTGGCAAATGACCGAGAGAAGACATCGCGCGTCCCATCGTACCGCCGCTCATCGACGTCGTCTGAAACGCGAATCTCATTCTGCTGAACTCGAACGAAGGACCAACGTTCAGCTGCGACATCACGGTCTCCAGTTGATGCATCAGCTGTCGACGCGTTTGTTGCATCGCGCGCATCTTCATTTCTAGTTCTCCTTTCTTCTCTCGTAGCGCCATCAACTGGTCGCTGCTGTCGTTCATCAACACCTGAAAACGGATTATGGTGCTATGCCCTAAGAGCCTCACCTGCTGATCCAACGAGGCCATCTCTCGCATCATTTCTCCATTTTCCTCCTCCAACTGCGCTATCATCGCTCGCTCGTCCAAGCTGTCCATCATTGTCGATCGCATTGGCTTTACCGTAGGAATGGATGTGGAGGAGGGATACTGTACGAGTTGCTCCGATTATAACACTCGCTCGCTTTGACTTACCACCGTCCTTCCGGCCAACTTTGCTGAGTACCGTGCGATCAGCTTATGCTCGTCGTCCATCACTCCGCCATTGTGACTTGGGAGGAGCAACGTTCTGCTCCCAAAGCCCCAATCGGAGCCGCCGACCCCTACGGTCTCCACACCTCCACCTGTTTGGTGGCGGAACGAAGAAGGCGTCATCGGCACGATATTCGCGAGGTCGAGAGGGCGCTGTGGTTTAGGAGGGAACATCTTGTGCGATTTTGAGTGCGGAGTCGGAATGCACTGGAGTGATTTGTGGATGGAATGCGCGAGTTGTTTTGTTGGCGACTTCTGAATACGAGGACGATTTCTTCAACGGAACGACTAACTTACATAGCTTGAATATTCCTTCATTTCGTGCTCGTTTGAGTGCGACTGACTCGTCCGTCCGCGCCAGAAGCACTGCTGGCAGAGTTGGTAGTTGGAGCAACGTTGACACTTGTAGCGAAAGCCCGTGAACGAGCGCACCTGGCAGGCGTCACAGACAACCGGGTGGTAGACATGTTCGACGCTGCTCATCCGGTGGAGCAGCGGGAGCCACATGAGGCAAGGTGGACACGGATCGTTCATGAGAACGTCGAGAAAGTGGTTCAGAGTAACGACTTCTTCTTTCTTGAAGCACTGATTGACGGCCGATTCCGAGAAGCCAAAAGTCGGCGCCTCAAACACTGCGGTAGCGAGAGCGAGCACCTGTTGCAGATAATCCGTGAATTTGTCCTGCTCCATGATTCCGGCGGTGTCCGAAATCAGTGAAAATACGTCTAAACGAGAGTTGAATGAGAGCTGTCAATCTGATTGCACTTACAGCGAAGTTTGTCGACGAGTTTCCCTGCGCAAATCGTCGCCAACGCGATTTTTATGGAAAATACAGTAAGACGACCAGCGCGCTGGCGGTCGTAGGCGCCGAGAAGAAAGCTGAGCAGTAGTGCGATGCTTCTATCAGTGTCGATGTGTTGTGCAGTGGGAAGACGCTTGTTGAGGTTGTGGAAGATGGTGGTGAGAAGAAGCTCAAGGCGCGAGGTCTTCACCTGTGCGTGAATCGGCAGAGCGTTGAGACCGTTCTCTCGAAACGATTCAATCATGTTCCAGATATCGACGAGATGCACTGAATTCATCCATTTAGCAACTCAAATGGGAACTTTCTCGGAATTTCAATGTTTTCGTATGAACAGCGAGCTGAAAGAGCCGATTCAAACGCCATTGATCGGGCAGCTCGTTCTCCGAGTATTTCTTCCAAGACAAACAGGGACATTTTCGGATTTCGGGGCCTCATTTCGCTTGGAAATGATGTGACACGAAAGAAATCGATGCCAACGAAAAAACTAAACGACCAACCGTTTGTCTTTTTTTGGATGAATCGGAGCTTGCACGCCGTGCGATAAGTGGCGAATCGTATCGAGTCGAAGTCTTGTACCCCTGAAGTCAATCGAATTACCGTCGATAGAGCGGCGGAAACGAACGCATTTCATCGATGAGCGTCTGGAGTTCCTGATTTGTGTCCGCAGTGACGACGGCAGCGGTGGCGGCGTTGGAGCCAGCAGCGACGGCCGTTTCCGAAGAATCAGGCCACATTTCGTAGGATTCGAAGGCCGTCGCGCGGCGAGAGAAAGAAACAGGACAAAGAGGAAGAAGAAGAGGAAATACCCGTTTATCACTAAGGAGACAACGTGGGTCGGCCCGAGGGCGCCAAAAGCGCCTTTTCAACGAGGCAGCTGGCCGCAACTGAAACTGAACCGTGGAAGTTGGAATAATTGCGCGAGGCGACAGAAAAGAGATCGAATGAATAATTCGCGAAGAGAAACAAAGGAAGATTCGGGGTTTGCTTTAGACGCGATCGAGCAACCGGAAGGAGGACCGTTCGCTCGCCAATCGATCGGGGAAGACATCGAAAGAGTAATTTAATGCATATATAATCGCGCGAGGACGCCTGGAGGGCCGTCGTGGGTGGGAGGCGGCTGGTTGGACTCCTCGAAGTGAGCGAGGCGTGTGGCCCTCGATCGATTTTCTGTCTGTGCGAGTAAAGGAGGGATACGAGTGACGTCGTCGCGGAGTCGCAGCTGTCGGCTGAAATTTGAATATTCGGCGCCGCGGAACGTTGCCGTTCGTCGGTGAAGCAAAGTGCGTTGAGGGTGCACGCGGGAAGAGCCGCTGCAGACGGAGACGCAATCTGCGCATCTAGAGTGTTCCTACAGGAGAAGGCGTTCCTGATTAATTGGGTGCAAAACGAACGAATGCGAGTAGAATCGCTGTTTGTTGCTCCGTGAGACGATAAAACGTTCGTTACACTTTGCGACGCCGTCATCGCGAAGGAAATTGTAAAGTGAACAACTTTTTGGGCGAGGAAAGCGTCTATGCGACACTTTTGCTGCACTGTATACGGTATCTGCACCCTGCAAATGCATGCGCGACGATGTGTCGACAGCGGAGCTGTGGAAACAACAAGGAAAGAGAATGAACTCAATTTCAGGCGTTAATCAAACGCCGCTTTTCGTCGCATCACTTTCGCAGACGCATAATTTCGATTTGAATGGAAATGCGGAGAAAATTGCTGCCGGCGTGATGACGGTGAGTGATGACCGCCAAAACACAAAAACTGAATGACAAATGGAAGTGTTGTCTTTGTTGGTGGTGACTGAGCGGCGGATGAATTCAATTTTGCGAGGAAGCGATGAGGGAATAAAGCGAAAACACCCGAGTTCTCGTCCTCCTCTAATGACCTTCTCAATCAAACACCGACCTTTCGTTGTCGATCAGCTTCATTTAGCTGCAGGCGTCCAAATAGTCGGCGATCGGAAGAGAAAGCAGGCGAGTCAGATGGAGGACTGGAGTGAGGTGGAAAACGCGCTCTGCAATCACCGAAAAGTGTCAAATTCAATTATCGTTCTACGCAGTTTTCCGGTGATTTAACGCCTTAATCGAGCTAGTTTGCCACGCGAGTCTGTTTCCTCTCCTCGATCGGTCCCAATCACTTATTTCGCCCGACCGCTTTGTTTACGGCCACTCCGCCGCCAGCCGGACCCGAGTTTACACTTTTGGCCCTCAGAGCAGATCGATTCCGAGGGGAGATCTACCCGTCACTCCCCCACCCGTCCACTGGAAAGCAAGCCCGATACACCTTCCATCCCATTCAATCCATTTGATTCCGCTTCCAGAAATGACGTTTTCGAACGCTGATGATGAACTTTTCTGCCTCGACTTCACCAGACCGGTGCGTGCGAAAACTTTTGATTGACTGAAAATCGACATTTGGAACGTTTCAGAGTGACGAGAAGTACGTCCCTTGCGAGATTACAATCCCGGAACTCCTCTACCGTAAGACGGGAAATGAAAGCGTCGCGGTGGTCTTCGATTCTGAGAAAATAACTTTCTCCTTCGATGGAATCATCACGGAAGTCGAATCACTCGCGGCAGGACTACTTTCAACAAACATCGTTCCGGGAGACCGAATCCTCATCTGCGGCTACAACCACAGTCAACTCATGATCGCGGCTCTCGCCTCGGCACGCGCCGGCCTCCCATTCTGTCTTGCGAGTCCGAATTTCGCTCACTCCGAGCAACTCGAACGGATCTTGAACATTGTAACAGTTGTTGCAGATTCAGAGTTAAATCACGCGGCGTTTAGGGAGGATTCCGCGCGATCATCTGCTTCTCTGCGGGAAAAGACGCCGATCGGCTGAACTCTCTGCTACTTGAGTTCTGTCCCGAACTTCGTCGCTCGTCGCGCGGGATGCTGAAAGCGGCCCGTGTAAAAAAGCTGACTCATGTCATTTTGGCCGAAGAGGACCACAAGCACGCGTATGCTACACTTGACGCTACACTCTCTGTGACGAGGCTTCTTTAGAGGAACGTACACCCTTTCAGAGATATACGGTAGAAGCAGCCGAGAAAAGATTGAGAAGCTCCCTAAGTACACCGAGTGGAATTGTCACCGAATGGCGGCCATTCAGTTTACGATGGTTGGTTCGTTCATTGGACGTTGCGAATGCGGTCGTTTCAGGGCAGCACGGGCGAATCCAAAGCGGTCGCTCTTTCACACTATCAGCTCATTAACGGCGTGGTTTCGCTCGCAATCGGCATCACAAAGCGGGTGCGTTCCTCCCTCGGTTCCGTTCATTCCGTCTTTCTTTCAGACAGTCTTGAGTTGCGCGCTTCCTTTCTTCAAAATCGCCGTCTTCTCTCTCGTCACATTTTCTCCCTTCCTCATTGGGTGCCGTACCGTAATCTCAGAGCCGTCGCCTCTCCCGCGGTTTCTCTTCAACTCAATCGCCAAGTTCCAATGCACTTCGCTTCTCACCAACGGCGCCGCTCTCCGTCTTCTCCTCAAGATGGCCGTCACGCAGAAGGTGAAGCTTCCCACCCTGAATACCGTAATCCTGTTAGGCGAACGCGTTTCTGTATCGCTTCTCACAAGTATTGGGAAGCAACTCGAAAACGCGAAGCGCATCGCCGTAAGTTTGCGCACGTTGATTTGCTTGCAAACGCTGATTTCAGGTAGGAATGCTCCTTACAGAGAGTGGATCGATTCCGCTCCTCTCTGACAACACCACGAACCTCTTGAGATTCGTCGGAAAACCGCAGGACGGATGCGAGGTGGGTTTACTCTAAAGTGATGCGCACCCCACAAACCGACTTCTGACCGCAGCTCTTCATGTCCCCAAAGCGTTCTTCGCGTTATCGCACTCCCACACGCAATTTCATTAGGCGAGCGCGTGCTCCTTCGAGGGATCCGCTAATTTACAGCCGATTGTAAACAGCGTTCAGATCGAAATCCGAAGTGTCGACGGAGTGACCGTGACAAATGACGAAATCGGAGAATTGGCGCTCCGACCAATCGGCGGAACCAAATTCCTTGGCTACGGGCCTTCTTTCGACAAGCAGCAGGACTGGATTCTTACAGGGTAGGAAGGTCGACGAGGCTGAAACTGATGAGATGCGTTCAGAGACATCGTCGCGCGATCACAGGACGGAAACGTGGAGATCCTCACGCACAAGAGTGATTTAGTTTTCGATTGCGTGGCTCTCGTTGAGCACTGGAAGATCGAGCGAGTGATAGCGCAGAGCGACGACATCAAAGGAGTTCAGGTAATCTCGGTTGCGCGCGCAGCTCCCGTTGTGGCGATCATCATTCCGAAACAACTCACCAACTTGGATCTTCTGAAGTCGGAGCTCTGCGCAATGTGCAAGAACAACAAGGTGCGTCCTCGCAAACGCTCCCTCACAAGGTTCTAAACATGCTTTTAGGTCCGCCAACCTGATCGTTTTGCGATGGTCGGTGACTTTCCGCGCGTAAACACAAAAATCTTGAAATACAAACTGCGGGAAATGCTGAAAAGCGGAAATCTTCAAATGATTTGAGGTCGCGGAACATTTATTTATGTACACAAATCACGAGTCAAAGTAAAATCAGAAAACAAGCGACAAGCAAAGCGGCTATGAAATGGCATGGGGTGGTGGCGGAGGTACCGTAATCCTCCTCGGCGGATTGCTCTGCGTTTTTCGAACGTATCTTCACGACATTAACTTTATAGTGGCCGTCGGGTTCGCGGGTTTCGCTTTCGATGTCGTACTCCGACGCGGTGTCCTCCATGAGGCTGTATGTATCGAACACGTTGTCCGATGTGTCGGTGGGCAGAGCGCGCGCTTCCTGGAAGCCAAAAATCCAGGGGAGCTTAACGAAAATCGTTACCTCTTTTAACGAAGGCGTCGTGGGTAGAACCGGCGAATCGGGTGTAATTGCAGGAAGGTACTCCACCGAGTTGAGATCGTCGTCGTCTCGAGTTTTGATTTCTATCGCGATCGGAGTTCTCGTCACCAACTTTTGTTCCAACTTTGCTTTGTTTGGAGAACGTTTTGCGTCCTCTCGCTCAGCAAACACCTCCGTCGTTGTCTTTGGCGCTTTCTGCTCCTCTTTCAACTGGTATTCCACGTGCTCCATCGTCTCAGTCTCATAGTCCACGGGGTCTTCCGTGTCGAGCTCCACCACTTCGCGGTTAAATCTCTCAGAATCGCCGCTTGCAAACGCTTCAAAGAGCCGACGACTCTTCTCGGGAGAATTGCAGTTTGACTGACCGTAACACCAGCAGCGTACGGTGCCCGATGGCTTCTTCACACACCCTGACCGGCGATCGGAGCCAAATTCGCCTCTCAGGAGACAGGCCATGTGCTTGTCGTGTCTTCTGGAGAGATCGTACCACGAAATCGAATCCCTTTCGACGCGAATGCGGCATCCGACGGCGTTGCGATTGGTGCATTTGTGAGCGACGAGGCCGTGACCTGAAACGGATCCAGCATAATTCCGCCGCCGTCGACCACTCGACTCTACGAAAACTCACAGAATTTGAGAATGCGGATTGAAAAGGATTTCTTCCGGTCTTTTCATCAAAATGAGGATGAAAAGGGTGCAAAAATCGAATGTTCACCAGCGGAAAACACTCTTTTCGCGTGCTCTAGGCCCTTTTCCAGCTCATTCACCCCAATCGACTCACAAAACGCGCGCGACGCTTCCCCTGAGACATAAGTATCATTGCGGATTGCGGGCGCACAAATCGTCGCGTGGCCCCTCGGGAGTCGCATTAAATCCAATCAAGAGACTCCGACAGGGGCATTAGCGCGGTTCGTTCCTCTTTCGCCGCGGGGATTCCGCCGCTCCGACCCTCGGAGAGGCCTTCCGCGGCCACACACGACGGCGTTTCCCTCGAGGCCAAAGTCGCCAAAAATTGTTTACATAACTTATGTTGGTGGATAGATCGGTGAAACAAAAGAATCGACTTTCGACGGCACGACGAGGATCGCGCTATGGAGACGAGAATCTCGGGTTATGCGAAAAAGACTCCAAATACGGCTATTAAAGATGGTTAAACCGCCGTGGAAGACAATCTGCGGTCTCGATGTGCGCAAAGCGGGATTTCGGGTGCTGATTTTCATTTGTGCAAATTGTTCTCTAGCCAAAATAGGCGCAGTGGGGACGACCAAAGTGCCCCGAGGACGGGAAAAAGGCGTCGACGGAATCAAATGAGCTGTTGAAGGGGCAAACAAGTTTAACGAACAATTCGAAAAACAAAATCGAATCAGAATAATTTGAGTTTTCCAAACAAAAACGAAAAAGTGCTCCCAAGAAGCGAGCAAACGTACTTTCTGAATTGATTTTGCGCAACTGCACACCCAAACAAGCTCTCCGTTCTCGGAAAAAGGAGTTCAAAAAGCGCAAAGAGAGGTTCCGCACCCAAATTTCGTCGTTTTTTCACGAATGAACGTTTTCCGTGTTTACATCCTTCAGCTTTGATCCATCATTACAAGTGTCGACGGGAAAAGACCGCTCGTTCGCCTCTCGCCCGCTTTTTGTCGTATCGTCTCGGAGAAGATGCGCCTTTGGCAAAACAGCAAACGTTGCGACCCTCGAGGGGACGTCGGAATTCGCCTTATTGGTGACGACGACGCCGACGGCGATAACACAATTATTCGTCGATCATCCGCCGATATTTGGTTGCTTTTGCCAGCTGAGCCGGGAAAAGAAGAAACAAATGGAAGCGAATCAGTGCGAACGAGTCGCGCATTTGCATAACAGATGCCTAGACAGACGGAGACTTCCTTAGAGACTTCCGCGCGCATAAAAGACGATCGCGTGACGATGGAAGAGTTTCGCCACCGCCTAACGACCGAAAAAGCGTTTATCCGGGTGCGTCCCAAAGCCATAAAAACTTCCATCAACTACGGTAACTTACGCGGGCTGAGGACGAGGCAGTGGAGGGCGAAGGAGGGCACGACCAAGGAGAATATTGAAAGTACGGTAATCCGCAGCATAGTTCTCGACTCAGATGAGCATCAGAATGCAGTAACGAGGGTTTTGCGAGTCGAAACTGCGTTAGTCGGAACGGAAGCCAATGTTCCTCGCCGTCTTCCCCTTTCGGTTCTTCGGAGGCGGAGCAACGGCGGGGCGGCGCGAGAAGGACATCGAAATCGTGAAAGGGACAAAGCAAAGCGCAAGAGATTGCTTTCGGTAGTGATGAGGGGGAGACAAGGTGATACTTGAGGAAATGGCGCATGTGTGCGTCGTGTTCTGTGTCTCCGAGGATCTCGCCGAGGCGAACATGCGGATGAATGCGGAAGAGGAGAGTGGAGTTGATTGTTTACTATGCGCAAAAAGTTGCCTTTGATTCGATTACTTATGCATGGCACAACGACTCATCATCTCGCCCCGAGGGCATTGATTACGAGTGACCGACACGGGGTCGTGTGGAGGGAACGGGCCTCGGGCGAGGATTTGCGTTGTCGCGCACCGAAACGCGTAATTAATCAAACGGTGCCGCGCCGTTCGGCGAAGAATTGAGAAAATGGTTTGTTTGAGAACAAAGAGGCCGACGTGGAGCAATCGAAGAGGTCCGAACACGGCACGACATGCAACCCCGCGGACATCTTTCAAACCGAGTAAACAGATGATCCGAACGATGAGATCATCAAACCGTGAGGCGCAAAGTGCAAATGAGAAGAGAGTAGGCGATAGAGAGGACAACCGCGGTTTCCAGGATTCTTCGTTGCGAGGAGCTCCATTAAGACATCAGCGATGCTTTCAACATCTCCATGGATCTTAATGCGGGAGAATCGGTTTCCATCTTCACTTACGTCGCAGCCTCTCAATGGGAAAGGTGAGTCCCTTCAACGGATGTTTTCATCTTGGCTGTTTTGAGCTTTTTTCGGTTTGCGGCCAATCTAACGAACTCAGGTGAAAAGTCTGAAATTATGAGATTTGATTTCACCTGCTCCGCTCGTTAATTTTCTTTCGATTCGCGAACTAAACATTTAGAAAACAAATTCGGTTGGAGCAGTGGAACCACTGATGCTGCAGGACAGACGCACGCCTTCACAACGAGGCGCCGTCCTACAAACGCCTGAGACCGAACTCTTCCAGCGAGTGGAGATAGAACGACCACGAACTCCAAAACCGATCGTCGAATCCGACGTCGTAGTCGAGGAACTCGATTCGGTGATTGGAAATCCCGGCAAACCGTCGCATTCTTCTCTCGTTCGACTGAAGACGCCAGAAGCTAGACGAGAGGACATCGAGCACAAAACGGAATGTCCCTTCAAGGAGTTTGGATGCGAAGAGAACGATTCTGCACACGAAGTCAAGAAGCACATCCGCGACAATAGCGCTCTGCATCAGTCGCAGTTGTGCGAAGGAGTGAAGTCGGCGAAGCAGAAGACGATGACGTCAATCGACGAATACTCAAACGCCTTTCGAGTTGTCGATGCCGTTATTCTCAGAATGCACCACATCGCCTGTCTCTACAGGTTCATTTCACATCCACTTGAGGATCCACGGAATAATGTTGTTTCAGTTCGCAATTCGTGTGGCGCATCGACGGATACGCCGCGGCGCTTCAGAAGGCAAAGACCGGTGTTGCGCCCGTTGTGTTTTCGCGTCCGTTCTTCTCCCATCGCAACGGGTACCGCATGGCGGCATCTTTCGCGCCGTTCGGCGACGGAGATTCGATCCGCGAAGACAATTCAGTTTTCATCTGCATTCTCAACAGCGAGTTCGACGATGTCCTTGAGTGGCCCTTCGCCTGCCCCGTCACCTTCACGATGATCGACCAAAGCGCCAATAAATCCGCTCTCCAACACGGTTACTCCGCGATCGGTTCGCTTATCCCTCGTTTATTTCAGTTGCCGTTCGCTTCACTCCAAAGCTCGTCGAAGCCAACGCGCCTTTTCTCAATCGCCCCAAGTCAGGTCGGAATCCCGCATTCGGCATTCAGCGCTTCGTTCCAATCGCGCAGATGAAGGACGGCGCCCGCTTCGTGAAGGGCGATTCGCTTTTCATCGACATCCAAGTTGACGTTCGCCCCATCAAGGATATCTGAATTAGACTTTCCGCTGCATCTGGAAGTTTCACATAAGTAGGCGCGAGTGCGTTGGGTCTAGGAGAAAATAAAGTTGGAAACACATCGCTCGCTGAACGCTTTTACAGAATTAGACGCCCTGTCTAGAAGCACCCACAAAAACACAACGATTGAGAGCCTCATCGGCGCATTTGACTTCGATCGTCTGCACGCGTGGTCGTTCTGCAAGGATGCGAGTCGTCTTCCTCCTAGTTGCGACTTTCGTCGCTTTCGCTCCGCTTTCGGAAGCAAATGACAGCGATCCACTCGAATCCGACTCCAAATCCACCGGCTGGCTCGTTCTCTTGGTCATCTGTCTTCTCGCCTGCCTTTCGCTCGCGCTGTGCACCTTTCTCGCCTACTTCTTCATCTTCAAGAGCGGAGGACTACAGAAGAAAGAATCAACGGAGGAATCGCGCAAGCCGGACGATGACGTCGAAAGTTCAGACGTGGAATCGACGGCTGTGGTACGTTCCCCTACCATCAAGAAACCCAAAGAAATGGACGCGAAATTGCACTCTTTCGGAGCATTCAACGGTCATGGAGGAGGTGAGTTGCGTTACCGTTGGTTCCGCTTACTATGCCTGTTTATAGGATCAACTCTTCCCGTCTGCCCAAACTGCCCTCTTCGCAGCTCTGAAAAAATCATCCTACATGAGAAGATGGAACAGAAGCCGCCCAGTTACGATGAAACTATGCGCACTCGCGCCCGAAATCAGCAATCTTCGGTATCGACATCAAGTCTGTCGGCACCGTTCTCCGATGTAAAACATGACCAGCGAGAAGTGAAACGGGACGACACGAGCTCCAAAATGACTACTTCGTGCACCCAGCAAACGGAGCCAACGAAACATTTGGTAAGTGTCGCCAATATATCCAAACTCCGTCTTATCAAGTTGCAGCCTCCTAGGCGAAGTCATTCTGCGTCGGCGTTGACGGCGAGAAGATTTTCGCTCTCAACGGACGACTCTTCCGAGCTCGACGATCATCTCGTCGTGAATCAAATGCGCTCAGAAGACATGATTCGACCTTCTAAACCCATCTACCACTCGTGCGTTCGGCCTCCGCCAGTCTCCGCAGAAGCAATCAACGAAATCGCTGGTGCCGGGAAAAGCTCTTCGGAATCAGTTCGTTTTTTTTTAAATTCCTATTTTTGCTATAACTGACCGTTTTAGAATGTGGTGGCGAGCGTCGTGCAGCCTAAGATGATCCACATTGGCTATCCTACAGCTCCCAAGTACATTGCTCCAGGAAGTTCCGAATCCGTTTCGCTCCTGAGTCAACGCAGCGAGAATGATTCGAACATCATGTACAGTCAGGAACATCTCATCGACTTTTCCAAGAAAGACGAAACGAAGGCTACTGGCGCTCCTCCACTGACGCTTAGTCAGTCCCGTTCTTCTGTGGCATCATCTCTTGGTTCCACACAAGTCACCAACACTTCAACTTCCTATACGGCACCTACGCAGCTTTCTTCAAATAATTCGTGCACCGGTCAACCTGCGAATGCGCCGTCCGACGTTTCCACTAAGACGGCTGTCGAGGAGATGTCGCTGTCCGAAAGGGACAATTCGGTGAAAGCTGGAAACGAAAACAAGAAGAAGGACTAGAATTGATTTTTCGGATTGTAATCTCTGTCTGTTGATAAAATGTATGCTGAAACGCTTCAGGGAGGCGCGTGCGTCAGCGTTTGAATCCTTTTGAAGATTTTTATCCGCGCTCCCAGACAGAGTGCCCTGATGCAGAGCGCCACGTCTGCCCATCGATCGTCTCGTTCGTCGTCCAGGCGACCAACACAACACTTTTGCGCATCGTCAAAAGCTCTCTTGCGCCGCGCACGCCGGCGTTGTCCGTCGCTGACCGCGATTCGGCTCCTCCTTCTCGGACGTCTTCGCACAGATCTTCTGCTTCAGAATCCGTCGGTTTCCGTCGGGAGAAGAGTCTATGCGATGTGTCTTCGCTATTCCGCTACTTCCTCTTTCCTATCTTCCATTTCGCCTCTCGGCTATGGGCGAACAGCCGCCGTTCAACAGTTACCCCTCGAAGCGAAATGAGTCGCGCATCAAACGAGTTTTATGTGTGATACTCATGTTCTATTTCAATTATTGAGAGACCCATGATTACAGTCGCCTCCAGCAATTTTTCTGCAAATTTGCTAAACTTGGTTTTCAAGCCGATAGGTGAGATCTCGTAAAGTCAACCCTCACAATTCAGCAATATAAAGGTTGTTTTGAGAATACCGTAGTTGTGTCAATCGGTCAACGTGAATGATTTTTTTCAATCCATATTCATATAAGCTTTCCTATATCCGAATGTAGCGTATCTTCTTGTTTACAATGTGCCTATTATAGAGTGATGGCTGAACCTATGTCCGACGACGATGGTGAACTCGTCGGATGCATCTCATCGTCTTCACCAGAAGACATTTCCCCCGAAGATGCTCAGTTTGACGTATCCTCTCAACGGCTCAGGAAACCTCCGATGACTCCACCCACGCCGGAAAATGATGATCAAAGCGAAGAGAGTTTAAAATTGGGATCGCCATCGCCGCCAGTATGTTGTAAAATCAAAGTTAATGTTCAGTTTTTGGAATTCTGTTTAGCCTTCAAAGCCCACTGACATCAGTTCCGATGCAAACAACCTTGATGAAAACGATGGCCTTGATTACTCCGATGGAGAAGCTGAGCAGGCAGATGGTGAACAGCAAGCTGTAGATCGGGGGAAGCATCTTTCCGATGGCGAGTTGGAAGACGGTGAGCTGGAATCAGACTCCGACGATGAGCCTCCTGTTCATATGGTCGTGGATAAATCAATACCGGTAATGAACTTATTTCTGTTTGAGATAGTTTTTGTTTTCTTTCTGTAGAAGGAGAATTCACGGTCGATGTCGAAAAGTCGCTCCAGATCACCAGCACAAAAAAGACCATCAAGTCGGAATGACGGCATCTGCAAGTTTTATCTCCGTGGAAACTGTACATGGGGTACGACCTGCAAGTTCTATCATCCAACTGACACCGAATGTGAGCGTTTGCGTCGAGAAGAGGGCATGGAAAGTAGAAGAAGCATTACTCGTGTTTACCAAAAAGCCACCAGTCCGCAAGTAAAAGAAGAAGATGCCTGGGAAAGAGGTCTGAAGCAAGCTCGCGAACGTATGAAGAAAGCTACTGAACTGAAGAAAGATCCTGACTTTGACAAGAAACGCTTGCTGATGTCAGCGAATGACGCGTCACCTCATAGACGTTCTGATTCTGAGGATTCTTCCGATGGAAAGTATGTTATTGATTAAGTTTAAAAAATGTTATTTGGTCAAATAGAAGACGCTCCCGATCACCTATATCTTATCGTGAACGTTTATCTCGTAGAATGCCGGATCCAGTTCCGTTCTTTCCGGTTGGAAGTAATGGGCGACCACCTTCACTTATTGACGTGATGCGCAATGAGGATCGTCGACGAACTGAAGCTGCGAAAGGTATTTGGCGGAGTTTTCGTGTAATATTGTTTCATTTGCTCTTCTAGATTTGGGACCACAAGTGTTGTATCCTTCTAGGGAAAGCGGCCGAAATCGACGTTCAAATAATGTGAGGAGCTCACCAATTCCCCTCAAGGATGTTGCGCCTACTACGGTCAAAACCGATGTCCCTCGACGCAATGGAAGTGGACCTTCCTTACGTGAGAGATGTCGACAACGTGAACCGAAACAAAATAAAAAGGAGCGGATGAAAAGAAGGAATTCTTCGAGCAGATCGTCAGATTCTGACAGAAAGAGCCGAAAACGACACCGGCAACGTTCTCAATCACGTTCTACGTCATATTCGTCAAACAGTCGAAGCACATCAAGAAGTTCACGATCAACTCAATCCCGTTCTTCATCCTGCTCTCGTTCCCCTGGATCAAAATCTCGTTCTTCATCTAGATCAACTGACAGCCATAGCCGGAGAAACCGTATGCACCGAATTGAAGCAAAAAAAACCAAGCGGCGTGATTCTGCAACTCGTCGCTCCCTCGCTGACCGTGATCCATCGGCTGCAGCAGATTTGTCATCATTCCGCATCCCGAAACGTCGTCGATCGCAACGTTCGCCTTCTCATAGTCGTAGTCGGTCACCTTTGGATCGAACCAGAAACAAGGTTGCACGTGTTCGCAACGAAAGACGTTGCAGTTCAAGCAAGGAACGGAAAAGGCCCAAAGCTTCACCGGGAGATGAACGTGCTCCAGCTGCATACCGCTCCAATGTTGACCCACTTTTCGGGGGTTGGAAAGAATTCCATTATCTCCTGAAGGTGATCCAATCAGTTCTGATGATGAACCTGACCCAAGGCGTGATGAAGTGAGTTTCTGTAGCATTCATGTATGCAACATATTTAGCCTTGAATTTTAGGTTATTCGCGAGCGCGATAATCTAGATGCCAGCGATTCTTCCAGATCGAAAAGTGGCGAAAGCTCTGCTTGTTCTAGTGATAGTGAAAGAGAAGAAAACGCAGCAAAGGTTCTAAAAAAACCGCGTCTATACAAAATGATTTTTACTGTTGTTTTAGACGAGTTCTTCAAGTGCTGCCGAGTCGCGTAAGCCAACGCCTCCACCTCAACCCGTTCCTGATCCTGATGACAAGGATCGCCGTCGTCAAGAACTTTTGGATCAACTGAAATCAGTCGAAGAAGCTATCGCAAGAAAACGCAACAAGCTGACGGCTTAAACTAATTAAGTGGCATAATTATCCTTTCCCTACATGTAATAATTCGTCGATGGGGTTAGAAAATATGTATATATTGTAGGTAAAAAATTATCGATCGTTATTATTATTATTTGTTATTATCAAATTTAAATGTGTATAATAAAGACTAACTTATTCCCATCAGCCTGCTTCTTGATTAGTTGAGTGATGTCAGATTGAACGTCAAAGATACTTGCTGTGACTAGTAAGATTTCAGATATTTTTTCAGTGTCCTTTGCAGAACGAATTAATCGAAATGTCGCATATCATGGTTCTTGAGAAACAGATCAGAAAAGCTGAAGTGAAGAAAGAAACTTCGATGTCTAAACGAGTGAATTTGCTGAAAGACGTCAGGGATTTAAAGTAAGTTTTTCATTTCTCTCTCTCCACATTGAATTCGTTGTAGATTTGACCATTTTCAACCGATCTACGAATTATGGTGCGAATACTTCTCATCTTTGATTGGTGGGAGCGATGGCACACCCGACGAGCGAATGATCAAAGCAGATTATCATGGATGTCTTCTGATCGTTTCCGATTCGCCGTGTAAACACCTCATTGGAAAAGTGGGCATCGTGATTCACGAAACTAGGCGAACGTTTCAGATCATAACGAAAGCGGACAAAGTTTTAAGTAGGCGGTTCACATTGACCTTGATTCAAAGTGATCTATTTCAGCTCTTCCGAAACCGAGTAACAGTTTCCAGTTCGCGCTCGATGGAAAAGTTTTCACTCTTTTCGGCGACGCTTTGGCCCAGAAGAGTTTTCTGCGTGGAAAGAAGATGAGGAGCCGGAACACATTGCCTCACCTGTTGCGATAGAGAGTGTTTTTTTTTTGTTTTGTTGTCACTTTTGTCGTTTGTTGCCTTTTAAAACGGGTTTTAGTTATCAAATGTTTTGTACTGGTTGGTCGAATTCCCTTTCTATCTCTTAGTTTGACTTTGGTTTGTGTTCAAGGTGCTTGCTGTTCCAGATCCCACATAAATGGCATAATGCGTTTATCGTTACTGCAAACCACGCTTATGGGTTTCTCGGAGTGAATGTTACTAGTTCCCGCCATTTCAGATTGCGTCCTCATCACTGCGTCATGGAAGCGGTTTATCTTGACAACAACGCTACAACTCCTCTGCAAGTAAAGGATGAAATCATCGAAGCACTGGAACTCTGGGGTAATCCTTCCAGCGAAAATTTCCCGAATTCGAGAAAGGCGAAGGAAGCAGTGGAGAATGCCCGAAGCAAAGTCGCCAGTCTGTTCGATGTTCGAGCAGTGGACGTGGTGTTCACTTCTGGAGGGACAGAAGTATCGCCAGCCATTGAATCCAAAATTCAAAACATTTTTAGACGAACAACTGGATTATCACGTCGGCCATCCAAGGGTTCTCATGTGCAGGCAGGAAACGCGTGATAACTTCCGCCATAGAACATCCATCAGTACAGATTCCGCTAGAAGTACGAGAATCCGAGGGAGAAATCGAACTAATTAAACTCCCAATCGACAGGCGCACCGGATCTGTAGATATCAATGATTTGCCTGGTTTTTTAAACGAAAACACGTGTCTCGTGAGCGTGATGTTAGCGAACAACGAAACGGGCGTTTACCAGCCGCTGGAGAAAATTTCGAAAATCGTGCGTTCATCAGCATACGGTGGAAACATTTTGATCCACTCGGACATCGCACAAGTCGTGGGAAAACGAGCGGTGAATTTGAAGAAGCTCGGTATCGATGTAGCTACGGTAGTCGGACACAAATTTTACGGTATGGCAAAACTTTATGGCAACTTTATAATTCCAAATTCAAAAAAGGACCGAGGATCGGAGCACTCGTCAGTTGTACGGGAAAGTTCTTTACTCTGAAACCTTTGCTTTTCGGAGGAGGACAAGAAAATGGATATCGCTCTGGGTACTATTCGACTGATTACATTACGACAATGTTGCATCCAACTTTTAGGACAGAAAATACTCCAATGGCGGTCGGATTGGGCGCAGCGGCTCAAAAAGCTGCTCGTTCGGAGAATGCTGAAGTTCTACTTCTGAATCGCAACACATTCGAAGCAGGCCTCAAAGTACGTACTCATTGTCGAAAGTTCTTCGATATTTCCTTTCAGAGAGCGTTCGGCGATACAGTAAGAATTAACTTCGAACATAGCGATCGACTCGAAAACACAACAAGTGCGTGTTTCATGAAATCCCTCATCACCGCGTGCGAAGTCGTAGAGAAAGCGAAAACGTTTATCGCCAGCACTGGAGCTGCGTGTCACGCCGCTTCCATCACGTGAGTCGCGAATCGTTGCCTTCTCACACACCCGACTGTTTATTTAGCCCCTCTGCGGTTCTCATCAACTCGGGTCTAACAGAATATGAAGCGCTACGTACAATTCGATTCAGTTTTGGGACGGATCGTGTGGAAATCGGGCCTGTTGTTGATGAGCTGTTAGCTCTCACCACTGGTATGGGGGATTAACACATAAGATTCATTAAAATAAATTAAAATACGAATATCAATGCATCCGGCGGTGAATGTGGCCGTTTATTCGCTTTCTTTCTTCCCGAGTCCTGAGCTCAATTCAGGAATAGATGTCACAGATCCTTCATTTTCAGAGTCCAAATCAGTTTTGCTTTCGTTCAAATCAAAGTCCGACGAACTCATGATGCTCCGAGTCCGATAGCTGCTGAGCCGGCTTCTGCTCATGGATGACGACGTGAAGAGCGACTTCGAGTTGCGTTGCTGTTGTGACTGCGATTGGGCGTTTCGGAGATTCTGATTTTCCTTCTTTAAGCTCTCATTTATATCTTTAAGATCTTCCAAGTCAAGTTGGCTATTACGCAGTTTGCGCTTGATGGAATCCATCTCCAACTCCTGAGTGTCCAGCTTCGCGTCTAAGTTTTTGCGGCGTTCACGCTCTTTCTCGATCTACAACATTACATAATTTCCTTTCAGTCAGTATAAGTTATTTTTGTTATACCGATTCTTTAAATATTTTGTTCAGCGATTCTTCAGATGAGAGCAACTTTTCTTGAACTTGCTTTACTTGGTTTTCGGCGACGAGAAGTTTATTTTCCAATTCATGGCATCTTGAAACAGCGCGATCGCGTTCGGATTTGAGCAGTGACGTAGAGCGATTCATTATGGAGTTGTCAGCAGTGGAGTCCGCAAGCTCCTGCTCCAAGTTTCTCTTCTCAGCAGTCAGTTTGCTTACAGTAGCTGACTCGTTCGTTAACTCTGAATGCACTGAACGAAGCCTGCAAGAATTATATTTAAATACAAAATGACCAGCCGGCGCGTTGAAACGAACTTCTTCTCTAATTCTCCGTTGCTTTTGACTGCTTCGTTCCGAACTTTCTCAAATTGGAGTCGTTCATCTTCGAAGATGCGGATGTGCTGTTCCGTACGCCGCATTTGCCTCTTCAGTTCGTTGTTTTCCCTCTCAAGGGTTTCGAGTTTTAGCTGAGATTCGCTGAGAGCAACTTCCACCGTCGTCTTGGCCTTCACAGCAGTCATAGAACGCGCTCTCTCCGTTCCCAATTCGTCTTCAAGTTCAGCGACCTTACGACGGTGCTGCCTTTGCGCATCGTTGATCGCTTCTTCGCGCTCTTCTTCAGCCTGACGCGCCTGATTTCGCATAGTTTGTATTTGACTGTTCAATCGCAGCATGGTCTGCTCGTTGGAAGTCAAAGTTTCGCGAAGATCGAACACCTGAAGCGAAACATGTAAGACATGGAAAGGGTGACAACAATTACTTCTTCTTTCAACGTGGTGATTTCGCTCTCGAATTGGCGCTTCGAACGATCTAGGTTGATCGAAGTATCTCCTTCGGTTGCCATTCTGGAATAAAACACAATCGCAATCAATAAAACAACAAATCTAATATGACAATCAATCTTCTCCGTCGCTGAAAAATTAGCAAATGGTGATGCGGACTTTCTAATTATATACTGTACCATTTCAATCTTTCTTTGCGAGAATCTCTACGACGGAGGATCACCACACACGCGGAAGGTGTCTGGTGATCTAGTCTCGCTCACGTGTATTTCTCTTCTACCGTACTCTGGCGACCACTGTGCGTCCAAGTGAATTCTACGAAGTCACAACGATAACTCTGTAATTTTCGTAATTCCGATCGTTTTCCACATCATTCTTCGATTTATTAAAACGCGGTCAACGAAGCGTCGACGTTTTTGCGTTTGCGAATTGTTTCGAAACTAGTCAGAGTCAATTGGACCTTCGCAAAAGCGACTACTTAAGCCCTTCAACACCTCGCCTCCGCATCATCTTTCAGCTTCCCTCTACATCGTCTACCCAAACAATGGTCAGTTGATCCATCAATCCCTTCCCCTACTCGCGTTTCAGAATCCCATTCGCTTTGTCCTCTTCGTTCTCTTCACTATCTTCGGATCTTCTCTCGGCTGTCTTTCACTCGGAGGAGGCTCGCACTGCTGCTCGCATTCCTCTTGTGGCCACGCTCCGAAATGCCCTTCGTAAGATTCGCAACTCCTTTTGGATTTCTATGTTACTGCTTCAGATACGCGGTCGTCGCCGTCGCTCCTCATGCGCCTTCCTACGGCGCCCCTCCGGCCTACGGCGGAAAGTGAGAAAATGAACGCCACTCTTGTGTTTGTATTTATTGGTCTTTTGAAACTTTGTGGGCTCTACGCTTAAATAAATGCCTTCGAATTGAGCGATTGTGTTTGTAGTAGGTACACGCATTTCTTTCTTGGGCAGACTCCGCTGCAACACAGAAGAACTTGACTTGCACGTTGAAGGCGTCCTCCCGTGACGAAGTGCGCGGCCGCTTTAAGTGCGAACCATAAGCACTAATTGGATCGCAATTCAACTCGCAGGGATCGTCGTCGACCACATCGCGTGAACGAAAGCGAAATCGCCTCCGACCGTTTGATCCGTCGGAATCGTTTTAGCGCGCGTCGTTAATCTTTCCAAGAAGTGCAAACTAGCCGCTGTTGGCGGTCCCACATCCGGATATATGCAAATTTGCGAATTCCTTCTGACCTTAATCGCTTACGCAGCTCTACGATTACACGGGCTATTGCCTTGGAGAGTGAAAACCCTCAAATCCTGTTGTCCTCGTGAGGATCCGCCCTCCACCCATTACTTAAGCCGTTCAGTCTGAGTTCCTTTCCAGTTCGGTTCGAAATGAATTCGCTCGTCGCAACTATCGCCTTCGTCGCTTTCGCAACGCCGCACGTCGTCTTTGGATGCCTCGGCGGAGGCGTCGGACTCAATCCCGCCGGAACGGGCTGCTGCGGTCCTTCCGTCGCAGGATGCCAAGGACAACCTTGCACGAGTTCTCAGTAGGCGGATCCACTTCCGCGCCCACTTTAATCACTTCTTCTTCAGGTACAACGCGCCTCCAGAAATGTTGCCGCTTCCTCCCGTCCTCCCACCTTCAGGCGGTTACGTACAACCTCCACTCGTCCAGCCTCCCGCTTCCTACGTGCAGCCTCCGGGGTCTTACGGCGGTCAACCCGCAATTCCCCCGCAGCTGCCTCCTCTACCGCCACCTCCGACGTACGCCGCGCCTCCCCTGACTCCGAACCTCGCGCCCTCCCAATACGTTTCAAATGTCGTCCCAAATGTCGCCCCTCCTCCCCTGCCACTCCCGGCACCTCCGACCAGCGGAGGGTACGGTCCTCCACCTTCATTTCCACCATCATCGTACGGTGTTGCTCAGAGAAACTCGTTCACACAAGGAAAGTAACGACGAAACGAAACTGAAACCGTTGTTGTGTTTGTATATTTGTCCTTCTACTTCAGAGGTCTCATTTTCTGAATAAATGCAATATTTCTGACGCGTTTCACAAGATTTAGATGAGTAAAACGATGTAAACTCGATGACCTGGGCTGTTTCTTCCTATAAAGGACACAGAAAGCTAAAGTCCGATAGACATTTCGACTTGCTCTACCGTATCCGAGACCTGATTTTGTTTGTTGGACTCACCGCCTCGCTGTGTCTCAAAGCGCACTCACAGGGAACCTCATGGACTGGAGCTCGCAGAACTCTTTGCAACGTTTTGCAGATCAACATTCGCTTTCACTCTCGCCTCTTTGAAATGACTCTTCGATCCCCAACGGAGCAGCTCCAAAAGCACTCGATCACGTCGTTTTGGTCAGCGACGATTGACAATTATTGCGAAGATGTCGTCATTCCTCCCAAACACGTTCAGAATGATTCAAGTTGCAGTGATGCGGAGGAGAATAGCGTATTGGGTGATTCTTGCAGTTGTCCTTCGACAATCACGCTTGTTTGCTTAACATCCACACAGAATGCGCATAATTGCAGTGGTCATCGTGACGAAATGAGATTGGGAATGATCGCCGAGTCAAATCCCATTTTTTGCGCGGATCGCGGGGAGGAGCCCCGCGTGTCCTCGAAGAAGCGCAGCGTCGCGTGAAACAGATCCGCTTCGATCAAAAGAACTCCACGAAATGCGTGGTAATTTATGCGAAATGGGCACTGGACGACACGAACCGGCAAAAAGTTGAAAACCGGCCACTGCAGAATCCTATAAAAGCGTCCACGCTGGTCAGTTTGTCAACAGTCGTCGTCGGCTTCATCCACTCGCTCCTTCCCTCCTCCCGGTGCTCTCCTCGCCCAAGAAATGGTATTTGAATTTCGCACTAATCCGAAATCGCCGTCTTTCAGTTCGCATTTGTCCTCATCTTCGTCCTCATCGCTTCTGCCGCCAACCCCGGCGCCGAGGCTTGTCTTCCCGGACTCTTCGGTGGCGGCGGCAACTGCTGCTCCACGCCCTCGTGCCCGATGCCGTGTGGAGGGTAACGAGCTCGTTCACCGTAGATATACCACTGTTTGCCCATTTCAGATCTCCCTACGCTTCGGCCCTCTCGGCTCCTTCTGGAGGGTACGCCGTGGGCAAAAAGTGAGCAACGTTCACCGCCCCGACACACACGTTTATCTGTACATTCAGTGGTTAACTTTTACATTGGGCAATTAATCTGTTTGGCGGTTAATTCTAAATATTTAATGAATCTTTCAATCTGATTACATAAAACGATTTCACTACCGCAACGATGTACATTTCCTGTCGTCTCTGATTGTTAGACCCACAAAAGTAAATGCACCATCGGACTTGGATTTTAGAAATTATTGGATCGGTGACAGATCTAAGATTCTAATCCATTCAAGCGTGGCAAAGAATCCGCGTACAAAGATTGATTCAAACGGAGCGTTTGGGCGTAAAAAATCTCTCACCTATCAGTGCATGGTACTGTAAGAGGATTCCAGAGTTGCAACGGCGCGGAATCGGCATTTTTGAGAGATTCGGACGATATCATCTTGTTCGCTGACCTCGAACTCGTGAATTCATCAGTTGGAGACATCAAATTTCTGCGTTCAACAAGCAACCAACAAGCTCGACGTTTGCTGTTATGTGGTATTTCCATTGAAAAAGCACTTTCCGGCGAGATCTCCGCGATCTTTTGATATATTATTTTCTTCGTCGGGCGGCGAGAACAATTCGAAAAGACATCGGAATTCGCCGGAATCCGGTTGGTTCGCTCGCATTTCGCTTTCGATGAACTTGCTCGCATCATGGAAGGAATCGGTGTGTGGCGCTGAGATTTCCCTTCAGGCGATTCACCGCGCAACCGAGGGGATTCTGACTCGCTCGAGAACTTTTGTTTTCATTGCGGATCTCGGTGCAAACAGAGCGCGCGATAGCGTCATCGCAGGCCGATTTGCAGGATTCCGTAATCGCGCCTTCGTGCACAGAAACATCACAACGCACCACGAAATGCGATATTTAAGGAATGGTGGCGTTTCTCTTGTTATGGCGCCGCAATCATTTGTTTATAGGGAAGCTGAGACGACAAAGAGATCTGCGGTCTGCTCGAGGATCAAGTCACGAGACGCTCTCTTTCGTAATAGCGATCTGGATCTTTTGTTTATCCGCGCGAGTGAGCGACCATCGAGCGTGAAGAATGACGCGACACACGTTCTTCGTCGGTTGAAAACTTCCGAACTCTGCAGTGAGATGAATCATTCCAACTTCTTGCAATTCATCCAATGCGAGGAATCGGCGCGAGGATGTTTTCGAGGAGGCGATTTGCGTTCTTTCGCTGCTTTGGAGGAAACAAATCGTTCGACAACGACCGGATGCAAAAGCGAAAATCTTTCGAACTGTTCTTTTTTCACTTCTTCACGGTGCCTTTGGAGTGTTTGGGTTTTGGTCCCCTGTTTTATCTGCAACTCTGACAACGAATCCGACAGGAAAAGGCGAGTCGCTTGATATGTCCGAGTTTGCAACGACACGTCCTACGAACTGCAGTCGTGCAATCGCCGGGGTTGTTTTCGGAGCGGCCGATCGAAAGTTCTCGCGGGATCTCGTCATCCTCGAAGGCATGCATAATTGGAATTCGTGAACCGAATGCGACGTCGGCTGTTGTTTACCCTTGAGCGCCCGAAGGTATCACTTCACTTGGCGTTTCCGTAGTCGGTTTCTCTCTGACATCGTTTTTGGATCAGCGGGATCGTCGCGTCAGCGATTGCGCGATCGCTCGGGACCCGAGGGGAGCGATTTCAACAAGACGGCGCGCAGGGGGTGGAAGAAATCCTTGCAGGGTCGCCCACAAACACGGGAAGGAAGGGGATGACTGTTTGTTTTTGTTTTTTGAGCTTGGGGAACCCGCACGACACGTCGAAGAATTTCCGTTATCTGCCGACTCTTTCGACGCATTCTTTCGACCCTGGATATCCGGCTATTGCTGCCTTTGTGCTGCCTTGTGCAGGCGACTCCTTCTGGAGCAGAAGGCGTCAGGGGACTAGCGGTGTGCAGCGACCGCAGAAGCGCAGTTCCAGTTTCTCGATCCCAGCGGTCTCCCTCCAGGCGCCTCCAAGCCGCTTCGAGCTAGCTTGCTCGGGCGTCGGATTGTTTTTCGCGAGCAACGAATCCTGTTGTTCCGCGCGGATGCCCGAAGCGCGGAGACGATAGCGCAATGCGATTCTCCGAAGGCTTTTGTGTCATCCCCGAGCACTTGCAACTGTCAGCGAGCGGCTAAGTGGGCGCCTCGAGAGTGGGCGGAGCGCTTACGGATCGTAGCCTCCGGCGATTCGAATTTCTGCTCTCCGCTTAGCTCCTGATAGCCTCCATTTTAGTTGCCGATGGGAGCCCACAGCAGACAGTGTGATTCCATTGTTTCGGCGGTGGCATCGCCTTCTGCGGACGTCTCGAGCCACGCCGACGTCGAGATCGAATCGCTTATTAATCGATATCATCGTCATCTTTCGTTTTCTCGTATTCATTACGCGGCCAGTCGCCTCGTGCTACGATCGTATCGATATCGTCGGCTGTTTTTCAGACGCTTTTTGCCTCTTTTCGACTTCCGATCACCTCTCGTGGCAGTCACTGACAACTCACTTCAACGTGTTCTCCGCCTAAGCGTCGTTTTCTTTGCAAGGTAATTTTCAATTGATCTCGAATTGCAGCAGCGCAACGCTGAAAAGTGACCGGGAATCGAGATTAGACCTCGATAAGCGCTGTTTAGTCTGTTTTGTAATCGTGGTTCGGTTGTTGAACCGACATAAGGACGCCGTCTCCAGCTTCTCCATAGAAGGACTCTTCAGTGCAGAAGCTGGATGTGCGCCAGCTACCATAACCAGATACGTTTTATCTAGCGCATTCTGCTTTTGATGTTCCCGCTGCAAAGACACGATTACGGTAATAGATGCTATGCGACCCTTAGCGAAATCGCCCTCGCAGCGGGTCACTTCCCTCGCATCCTCGGCGCGGTCTCTCGGCAGATAATTCGCCTTTCTTCTACGAGTCTTCGAACAAGGCCGTCCCGACTGCGTGCGATGGCACCGCGTTGTCGGCAGCTTCGGTCGGGTGCACTTTTTGAAATTCCTCGCCATTCTTCGCGTCCGAATCATTCTTCTTTCCAGGCGTTTCCTCCCCTCCCTGGCGGAATTGTCCATTTTCGGCGCGCCGGCACCGCGTCGCCACACAATATGAAACTCTTCAACTTTCCCCTTCGCACCTGCGCGTCTCCGCGGCGTGCAGAGACCCTCGCGCCAAATGGCTCGACGCCGATGACCGTCGCCCGCAGCGACAAACCTTGAACTTGGTGACAGCCGTGAGCTGATCCGCGCGATATGAGAATGAAACTTAATCGACCGCGATCGCGTGGCGTAATTTGCATTTGCAGTTGTCTTTGCAGACTTTTGTAGCCGCCACGGCGTTTCGCACCAAAGCAGACCGCCGTGCCGACGTCGCCAGCAGCGGTGACGTCGCTGCTGCCACCCACAAAAGGGTACCAGGTACATAGTGTTCAGTGACCCGGTTCCGTACTTTTTTCAACCTATAATCCGTCAAGTCAATGTCAATCGGTGCGACCGCGTGAAAATCGTCGCTTGGAACGCGCGCGATTACGCATAATACGCTCGTGTCTAATTAGCTCCTCTCGTCTGCGGTTGGCTGATCGCAGCCTAAAGTGTTTGTTGATCGCGGCGAGGAGGAAGGGATAAAGAATCGCTGTTTGCTCCAGATACAGGACGTTGATCCTGGCGCGCGCGCCTAAGAAAAGCCGCACGATGTTACATAGCGCGCGGAGAGCAACGCGAGCGAGTGGCGACTGCGCTGCGGAAGATTATGACGACGAGACGGTGTTGTGATAATAAAGACACGTAGGGATACGGTAGCACGTGGGACGGAGTGCGACATGTGGCCAGCCAGAGAGACGTCTTCACCGCGTTTCGTTTACACCCGTCTGCCGCAAACGGGAATTTGGTATGCGCATACAGAGTTCCACAAGGAAGTAAAAAAGCGTCCGATCAGACCTTCTGGCATATCGTGGATGTCAGCGAGGGTTGATTCATCTTTGGTCCGAAATCGGTCACAGACGCGTCTCGGAGGGTGCCACGGCATCGGTGCACTTTAGCGGCGGAATCCGCGTCTTATCTCGCACTTCGAGGGTGGCAAATGCGCGAAAAGCCTAGATGATTATCTTCAAACTGCTGCACCTTCACCCCGCCACCCTCCAACTCACTTTTATCGCTGCTTTCGTCGCCCTCCGCCGACGGCGCTTCGGGAGATCAGATAATTCTCTTTTTGCGAAAGTGCATCGGCGCCCGCGATTCCCTCCTTCCTCGTTCACTTCGTACCTTCCTTCGGCGTCGCTCGTTCCGCCGGCTGGTTCGTTCGTTGACGGTGAACTTGACCGTGATTGTGCCTCCGATGGCGATAAAACACTTTCGTTGTTTTTTCCCGCGGGTCCTTCGAAGGGAAGCGGAGGGGTTTGGTAGAGAGTGTGCGAACCGAGGAGAGCACCCAAAGTGGGACACCGGGTCAGTCGAACTGCTGCTGACCCACTTGTTGCTGCGGCCTCGAGGCCGAACCACAAACTCCCGATTAAAGAAGCCCCGGAGACTCGCAGCCGATCAAAAAACAGCTCAAAGGTTAGGGGTTAAGGGTCGTCGCGCAGTCAGTCGTCTGTCGTTCGCCCCTCGGGGCGCGCGCGACTTCCGCGCGTGCTTCGGGAGGATTCTGATGCGACAAGCGAAGCCTCGCTCGGTGTATCGTATCCTCCTCCACCTGTTATCGCCTTCTCCGACCCAATAATATTCGTCGCCGATGCTCTCTTCCGACGTTGTTGACAGCTCTCCTTCTTCGGCAAGGAAATAGGTAATCCTAATCTCTCCGCACGCCCCGGGGGTAACCCAATTAATGCGGTTTCGCTAACATCACGTGAAATCCTTTCGGCTCCGTCGTTGAAAATCCCAAAATAGGCGATGAATAATCGTGCGCGCCGACTCTCGCGTTTCGCAACCGCCTCCTCAAGAAATCCGCCGGATCTTGGGTTTGCGACGCCCTCTCCCACGTTCGCTTTGCCTTGTTTTCCGCCGTGTGCTTCTGCGCTTTCTTCTGTCGCGTTTTCCTTCCCGTCGTGATTCAGCGGCGTTTTCTAGTGAAGATTAGTGCTTTTGAAAGGCGAAAGTACCGCCGTCGCCGTCGTAGGCGGTGCCGGCACTTATTCTAAACGGGGGCGGGGCTCCTCCGCACGCCCCAACGGCTCTCCTCAAAAGTGATATCTACCCTTGATCAAGGCCCGTCGGTTCAAATTCGACCATTAGGATCATAGAGCTGACTTCGGGCTTCGCTCACTTCGCTTCTTCCTTTTCCTTCTTCCGTCATTCAACTCGTTCCGTTTCAGATATGCTTCCAGAACCCCAATCTCCCAGAACTGCCCTCGCCCTCTCTGATCTGCAGACCTCCACTGGCGGCCTCGGAGGATTCTCCGTCGGCGGCAGCGGATTCAACTCGAGTGGCGGTGTGAACAGCTGGACGACCCGTGGCGTCGGCGGCGCCGGTGGCCTCCTTGATCAGTCGCCCTCCGGCGGCTTCTTCGGCTCCTCTTCGTCTTCCTCGTCGTCATCGTCGTCAAATCAGGTGAGCGAATGGGAAGAACGCGTCTCCGTTCTGAAATGTTGCGAACTGAATCCGGGGGCTTCGGATGGGCTATATATGCAAATGTGCGTGGAAGCGGGTTGGGCAAGAAAGGAATTGCGACGACGTGATTGAGTAGGAGCGCGAGACGCGTGGAGGTCGTGACACAGAAACGCCGCTGGCGCCGATAAAACTGAAACATCGGTGCGTGGTGATACCTGTCTCTGATAAAGAGATTCCGCTCACCTGGAGGAGAGAACGGACAGATCCAGGGCACCTTCGCAACCCCCTAACCGACTTCATTGTTTCAGGATCGAGGCTCCTTCAACGGTTACTCCTCCTCGGGTCTCTTCGGTTCCAACAACTGTGGTTGCTCAAGCGGATTATTTAAGAAATGATTTCTCAAAAGTGAGTTTCGTCTCCTCGTCTCCGCCCTCTGAATGCGTCGTTTCAGATTCTTTACGTCTTTCAAGTTACCCGTAGCTTTAGTCCTTATTGCGTTCGTCATTAGTACCAATTGTTCCTCCGATAACCTCCCGCCATGCGATTCCATTCCGAAACTGTTGTGCTGTACCGAGCGAGTGATGGAGAAGTGTCTGTCCGGCTGCGTCGATTACGTCAACTCGAAGTGCCCCCACAAGTTGGAGAAGTTCGACAAGATCGCGCCCGTCGACTCCTCCGACGACTCCGATGACGCCTCAAAGCATCAAGTGAAGCCTCAGAAGGCGCAGAACGCCCCGTTCGCCGCCTTTCCTGAGGAGACGCGTGCTGCTGTTCAGCAGCAGTCGCACAAGGCGCGCGTCCACGGAGTCGGTGCCGTCGAAGGCATCGCTCCGAGTCCTTCGGCTTCGCGTTCGATCTCTGAGCTCCCCAGCGAAGGATTCGTCGAGCAACCGTCACCTTCGTCGGCGGCGTCCTCGGGCTCCGCGTCGCGTCCGCAATCCTCCGCCCGCTCCGGAGGAGATTACGAGCTCGTGCGCTCGCAGTACCCGATTACCGAAGTCTCTGACGCCGATCTGACCGGAGAGTGCGGCACCGAGCGCTCGAAGCCGCCATTCTCGCCTTGCCTCTCGCGCAAGAACGTGGACGACCTCTTCCTGACCTGCTGTCAGCAACACGTTCCTTCCAACTGCCACTCGATCTGTCAATACGAGCACCGGGAACACGTTGCCGCCGAGACGCTGATCTCCGCCGTGCAAAACGACGGCTGCGACCTCAAGTATCTCTCGAAGGTCCTCTACTGCGCCAACCAGAACCGCGACAACCGCCAGTGCTGCCGCTCGCTCGGATTGGCCGGCAGCGAACTTGGAGTCGGCGACCGGTAAGTCTATCTACCGTAATCTCGTCACGAATCGCACTTTTCAGCTGTCTCCGTATGTGCAACATTGCTCGTTCCGGTGATCGCGTCGGGACCATTGAAAAGAACGACCTAGTTTGTCTCTCCAACTGGAATGTTGTCATGTACTGCGCCCGCGCCGGCATCCGCACCATCAACTAAACCACTTAGTTCTACCGTAGTCACGTAGTCCTCAGCCACATTGCTCTCGCCCGATTGGTACACTCGCTCTTTCCGAACTCGAATCGCATCGCCTTCCCCGCCTCCTCCCTTCCTCCCACTCTCTCTCCCTCTCTCTCCCTCTCTCTCTCTGTCGAACGCATCAGGCACTTAAGTCTCTCTGTATGTATAGTCAGGATGATTCTCCACCGCATAATCCTCCCACCTACCGTAGCCCTCTTGTACAAGTGCCCCTCCCCTAATAATTAATAATTAATAATGCTTTCGAATTCTACTTTCCTTCCTCCTCTTCAAGGCATGCGCTTCTCGGGTTGCCGACTTCGTGGCCAACACGTCGTCGGTTCTTTCATATAGGGTATACTGTACAGTATACTGTACTTCTAACAGTTCTTTCAATTTCTCTCTACCGTAACCAGCTGACCACCGCCCGTCAACCCCAAAGAAAATTTCGTCTTTCCTCGAATCTATTTATTCGCCGAATAGTCTCGACTTCATGTATATTTATCCTCCTTTTGCGATACCGTACACTCCCAACGTCTTTTCACCATCGTATACTCTTGCATAGTCGTTTCTCGCATGTGTATGTTAGCTCTCAGCGTACTCTTCCATATTTGTCAGCGAATAAAACCATTTACGCATCTGATACGTCTCCGAGATGCGCGGATACGGTAGTTACCGTAATCGGAGTGAATTTGCTCACGGGAGGACATAGCAAGTTTATGATTATGAGGCGACTTGCAAGGAGATCGGCGACGATGAAGTGGTAACTTGGAAGTGACGACCACGTGGCGCTGAAGGTAAAGAGGAATCAGAACGCGGTTTTCCTCGCGATCTTGAAGCGTCGCAAGATTTATGGATCTCGATCATTAACGACAAAAGAGTGACCTTAACACAGTTCGCGTTGACAGGATTGCACTTTCCACCATAAACCTCGGCGGATGTTTTCGTTTTGAGGTCAATCGCCAAGTAAAAGTCGAGAACGCACTTCCGATCGAATTCCCCGATCGCGTAGCACAGCGCCATTACCGAAAAAGACACGAAGAAACTCTCTCTCTCATCTTGCAGATGGCAAAGAAACGAATCGTGCGACTCTTTCACGCTCGCAGTGAGAGGTTCACAGTTGTTATCTGGTTTGAAAAACGCCAAAACCTCAATGAAAAGCGCGAGCGGCGGAAACCCGGGATGGGCAGAGTAGAAGGTGAGATGGCAGCGTGATTCCGCGGCCCTGAACGACGCCAGAGAGCATCTCTGCGAGGTCAGAAGAGTCGGTCGAATGCCAGGAACGTTGCAACGTTGAAATTCAAATTCTGCACTTTCACTCTCATTCAAGTCCAATGGCAGAAGTGGCTACCAGCGCTTCTCTTTTCCGCAAATTTGCCGTGGATCGGTGAGTCAGATCGCAAGAGACTCCGTTCCGCCCAAAGCGTCTATTCCGCGGTGCTTTTGGCGCAGTCGAGCGCTCCAAACCACTTTGATTCCTTTCAAGCAACAGCACTTCTTGTTTCCCCTTGCAATAAGCGCGCACGTCGCCCCCTCCTCCAGCAGAGAATCCTTCCTCCTTCCCTCCCCTCTGCTGATTCACTCGACTGTCCCATCCGACGACAATCAACGTCGATCGATGTGATCTGTTCAAACGAATCGCCGCCTCTTCGGTCACTTGAAATCCACGAAACTCCGAAATGAGTCGACGATCGCCACTCGCTTTGTGTTTCGAAACTCTCGGAGACTCCGCGAATCCTTTTTTCGTTATTTGCGCACCTTTCGTTTCGCGATCTATTCGATCGCAAATAAGACGCGCATTCTTCACTCCCCTCGGCCCTCAGAACTGCACTCGCTTGTGCAACCTCCGACCGCCGTCAGCTAACTGTACTGCGTTTTCCGTCTCCTCCTTCCTTCCTCGTGAAACCCCATCTTAGCTGATTTTTGTGGATTTCAATAGTGGAGATCGTCGCGCTTGATTCTATTCAGAAAAGCCCGCAATTTGTGCGTTTGTATCGTGATTTCTCGCTCAAACCTTGAAAATTATCGTCTTCGCTTGCACCACGTTTTGCTTTAACTTCTTTGCGATACAAAGTGACTCGTTTCACAAATCAAAACCGGGTCAATCGACTCACGACGGTCATCTGTGCGCTTTGTGGAAACGCTCTTTCATAGCTTCTTTAACTCAATTGATTTGAGTGCAAACAAACCGCGTTCGCTCTCCAATTTCGGGGATCGATTCGCGCAGCTTGGCTCGCTCGGATCTCCGAAAGGTTTCCCCGACCAGCAACGTCCTCCATGGCGACGCGGGGCGACGGAAACGCAAATCTGAACAGCGGCCAACTTTCCAGGATGACGGTGAAGAAAATCCTACTCCTCGCGATGATGTTAGGATTCGCGGGAGCGACAAGCGAGGAATTACGCGGGGAAAACGTGTGCCTCTACGAAGACAAGTAGGTCCTTTCTTTCGATTGTTGGCACTTTGAGCTCCAAACACTGGAAGTGAAGCAAAGGGCGCCAGTTGATTTTTGGCCGGTTGAGAGCGAGTTGTTCTTGTTTGCCTTCGCACGCTTTACAGCGGCTACAGGGGAGAACAAACAAGGATGAGAGATGTTTGAACTCGCTATCTGAAAGGCGCCGATTTAAATCTCGACCAACATTCTCTGCAAACTCCTTTCTCGGTCATAAAATCCTTCGAACGCATCACAAAACTCTGCAGAGAACACCAGAGCACTTTCTAGGATCACGTCAACGTCCGCGAACGACTCCGTCTTGGAGGACTACGAGCCTCTTCTGATCAAGAAGTGCTGTGTCGGATACGAAACGACCGACGGAATCACCTGCCAGCGCTCGGTGATCGTCGATCCCCTCGGAGAATCGCGCTTCACACTCGCCCTCGGCACGCTATTCTTCGCACTCGCCGCCGTCGCGGCGCTCTCCATGCTCGTGGCCTACCTTTACCACTACCGTCACCAGAACCGAAGTCACCGCGTGATGCGCATCGACAACGCAAACTTCGAAGAGAGCGCGCGAGGTGTGCCGAATCTCGGATTCACCTACACGGAGAAATCGATGATTCCCGATGAGAAATTCGTCCCCGACCTGCAACTGCGGTAATCGAAACGCCGCAGAATTCAATACCACCGAAGTGCCGAACGAACAAATGAAAATTTATTCGAAAAGATCGCGTTAGAATAGTTCTAATAAACTAACTTATGAGTCGCATTCCGATCGATTCTTCGCACTTGTCCCTCACACGTCCTCTTCCCTTTGCGTTCATCTTTCTCCGTTGCCCGCAGTTTCTTCTGAAATGGTCGATAAACGTTGTCGCATCTGCTACCTGGGTGCCTCGGCCTCGAAGCCCCTCTACCATCCCTGCAAGTGCACCGGATCCATCAGGTATGTTCACGCGGCGTGCCTCTCCAACTGGCTGAGGTCCATCAACTGCCTCAAATGCGAAGTTTGCGGTCACCAAATCGAGTTCGCTTCCGAGGTTCTCGTCGGCTTCCAACGTCTTCGTGTTCTCTGCGCATTTGCCTCCTTCGGCTACATTGCTATGGATTACTGTAAGTTTCGCATGCCAGCACGTCACCTGTGGCTTTGTTCAGTATTTCGGCGATTCTGGTACGTTCCCCATGCATTCGTCATCTCCGCGTTCGTCTTCTTCGCTTTCTACGTCGTCGTCGAGGCAATTCCGATTTTCCGGTAAGATGCGCGCCGAAATCGCGTCTGATTTCCTTTCAGGCCAAGCAAACGACCATTGAACTATCGAGAAGCGAGCGATCCGTTGGTCACCGGGTCCGACGTGTAAATAATGGCTTCCCGGGCCTCCGTTTAATGTTTCTATGAATCTTTCCTTTCTTCGATAAACGCAACTTTCCTTTCCACCAACTTTCTCTCAAAAAGACAAAATTCGAAAAACAAAGAGCAGACAAGACACGGCGACGACGCAATCGACGGCGGCAAAATGCTCTAAAGTGCCGCGGTAGCGGAGGTCGAGAAGTCGTCTTCCGCGAAGGTTTTCGCCATTTCTTCGCGCCCAATTGAGCCAAAACTTCTGAGATCCTCGGGTGAATTCGCGGTGGAAGCAAACCATGCGCGACAACAGCTGCGCTCGCGCCCGGTACCTGAAAAGCGAGAGAGAAGGAGCGGGAGTAAAGAAGACTCGATTACCGTACCTTTCGTAGTTTTGTTCGATTTCTAGTATTTTCCCTCTGAGTCCACCCGCAGCAATCGCCTTCATGTTGACTAGAACGGCACTTCCAAAGTCCACCAGGCGTTGTAGGTTCGACGACTGGTCACCCTGCAGAGGGACTCCGACCACGGGAACCCCGAACAGAAGAAGCTCGTTTACTGTATTCACTCCGCCGTGGCAGACAACAAAACGAAGATTGCGGTGCGCTAGAATACTGTAGGCGACAGGCTGAGAAAAATCAAACCAACCCAAGAGGTTCTTGATCGGCGCCCAGCGAACAACGATCACGTTGGAGGGAATTACGACGTCATTCGGTATTTTACTAGCTGGACTGTTGGTCTGCCACACTACCGTGTACGGTAGCTCTGAGAATCGCAGGAGAAACTCTCTTAAGGTGTGATGGGGCATGTTCTGAAGTTGCGCGACGCTCCCGAAAGAAACGAGCACGAACGCAGACGTTTCAAGCCGATGGAAGTCGATTTCGGGATAATCAGTAGAAACGCGCCGATACCGTAGTTCCGCTTCGATTCGCGCCGCCGAAGCGGCGTTTTGAAGCTCTGCGAGGTGGGAAGCAGGGTTGGGAACGTCGCAGTGAACGCAAACGTGAAGCGATTCGTTGAGCGCAGTGCGACCTGTTGTGATTCGGACGTTTGAAGTAATGTTTCCTGTCTGTGGGGGACGTATACGGTAGTCTTCAAGTGACCTGAGCAAGTCGCATGCATGATGAAAGGTGAGTGGAAGGTTCTACCCGCACGATGCGCATCCGAAGTGTTTGACGCGATTTGAAAGCGGACGAATTGGTTCGGCGAGGAACTCGGATCGTCCCGCGTAGAGAAGATGATTCGCTTCGACTTCGTAGAGATCGAGCTGGACGATTCTTTCTTGAATTTGCGTCACAGCCCGTTGAAACACCTACCGTATACCCGTGGTTGCTGTAGAAGTGGTTGACAATGAGTGTTTGCACACTTCTGGCGACTGTGATGAGGGAGTGGAAGACGGTGTTCCGGAGTCGATCGAAAAACGTCATCTCTAGCGATGAAAACGCCGTGCCGGTTTTAGGAACCGAAGAAGGAGGTGCGGGAACGTTCAGGGCGGCAATGTAGCCGTCGGCGATGGGCCAGTTGGAGAACTGAACGGTCGTTGCGTTGAGAAGAGAGGCCAACGAGGTGAAACATTCCTGAAAGGGGCATGTTTGGAGGAGCGCGAGACGAGAAATTGCCTGAATAAAGTGATCGACGACTACAAGGTCAATATCGTTTCGCTCCCGGAAATCTCGGAATTCCGATGATCGAAGGAGCTTCGAACAGAGTTTTTGATTGCGCTGAAGGAGTTTGAAGAAGAGAATCGATCCCCGAAGATCCCAAAGTCGGTCCTGGTCGATGGGGATGTTCGCCGACCACATAAGAGTTCCTCCTTCACGAATCAGATTGTTTCCTGGAACGAAAGACGCTAATCCAATCTACGCCGACGCTCTTTCCGAACAATTGATCAACGCAAGGTTTCGCCGTTCTGACAACTTTTGTTTCACCTCTGCAAAATCGGTTTAAAGGCAGCTTTTACGCCAAAAAACGTGCGCATTCTACTGAATTCCTTCACCCTAGCTAGCTCACCTTCCTCGTCAGCTTCGTTCATCACGATTCTCCGCCACTCGCGCGGAATCTTGGCGACACCGAATCCGAAGTCGTACATGTAGATCTGGATCCAGGAGACGTTTGCCGACTCGAATTCCCTACCAACTTCTCTCATCATCGTGTCGTGCGAGTAGCATCCGCTCGACGGAAACAAAGCGACGTGGGTGGTGGCTACCGTAACCGCGAGACAAACGAGAAGGACGAACGGCGCGGAGAGTTTCATTTCCTCGCTAGTCGTCCATCGACCAAAAACGTTTCAATTATAAAGTTACAAACGCGACGATTAGAAGGCGCGAAAGGTCGTCGCAAAACGAAGTGCATCCCTAATCTGCTGGAAAGAGCCTCCTCGTGGAGGGAAACTGCTAAGTAGAATCGACCAAAAGTTCGCGACCACTGAAACGCCCAAACGAAACCGTGGAGATCGTAAAAATGAAGAAACCGAATCAGAGCGAAATTCGTCTGCTTCGGCGGGCGAGGAACCGGGCGCTATCGAGGGAGGTAAACCTTTCGGTAAGGAATCCGAGCGGCACCGCACGCGTGGCCTCGATCCGGCGGTAAGTCGAAAATGGGAGAGCCTTCGTGCGCTTAAGAGACGCGGATGACCCCCGAGGACAGCTAGGAGCGCAAAAGTTGGACTGTTCGAAAGTCAGAGAAAGGAAACCCGATCGGGAAGAGTCGCTGATGGACGTAAAGTTCATGGAGATCGCTGGGCTGCTTAGACGCTATGATGAATGATACCATCGTCGGCAGAAGACCGCTTGAAGGGAAAACGCCTATTTCTCGGGTAAAGAAGCAATTGTAGTGGTAGCAGAAAATTGCGAAAGGGAATTCTTCGGTAGAATTCGATCCGACGCCCTCACAAGAGGATTTCGACTTGATCGCAGCACTTTGGTCCACTCGACCACAACTTGAAGGCAGCATAGTGTAGTATGGTGAATGTTCGAACTGCATTTAACGTAGCTTTTTTAAATTGTGGCCTACTTTCTGTGTTTCGAATGTTTTCGAATTATTAAAAGTCAATTATGTGGAACTGTTGCGACACCGTGCGACCCCAAGCAATTACGATCGTGCATCTCTCTCCCTGATTTTTAACGGAGATACGGTATCCGCAACCGGCAGCAGGCGATGCTTAGGTGATAAATAAACGGCGCCATCGGAGGATCGCATCGCACCGAAGATGCAATGCGAATCGGCGGCGAACGAGAGAAGAAAAGAAAGAAAGAGAATCCGAGAGAATCAGCGCACGTCAGAAGCTGCGAAATGGTTGATTGGCACGAAGAGCATCGATTGATCCGATTTTGTTTACGATCGATATGCTGCACACCTTCGACTTCTTTCCGTTGACCACAAAGACATCAGAGAAGGCACTGCTACTTGAAAATGCCGCTTTCTGGAAGGAAAGAGTTCTCTGCGAACGTTTTCCTTGGAAGGTCTGACTTCTGCCAGATTTCCGATGGATGTTCAGTCCGGATTTTGTGCTCTACTCGTGATGTAAACTCATTCTGTCGATATATGACCATTTTCTGTTTAATCTTCTCTCGCAGCACAAACCTTCACTGTATTGCAGAAGACGAATAACGTGGGCGTGCGCGTCGCGTCATGATCGCTATTGATTGTTGTTACGCTTGGTTTTGCGGCTGAAATTGGAGAAAACGTAACCCTGATAATGTTTTATCCTATTTTAGACGAGGACAGCAGCCCTTTTTGGGTTTTCAAACTGTCAGGCTGAACTCTTCTCAAGCTAACAGAATGTCTGAACACGGCAACAGGCGGAATTTATCTGACGAGGACGCAAACGACGAAGCGCCTTTCTATAACGAATTCGAAGCGTGTGCTCAATCGGTGGCATTGTTGTACAGAGATTGTGATTGGAGGAATCTACAAGTGGCTGCAACGACGACCACACAGCTGTACAAGAGCGGAATCGAAGCTAAAAGGCGTGCCTGGGAACGAGGTATTCAAAATGGTCGACAAACGCTCGCAAAGGAAATTTTAGCAGCTTGCCGTGTCGCAAATCGAGTATGTTAAAGCGACTGTTACTATTATTAATGAATTTGTTCAGTTCGATGCTCAGATAATTGCGAATATGCTGTCAAAAGCAGCTCTACTTCCACCAGAAGCGCTCTCAGATCTCACATTTAAGGGAAATCCAAATCATAGAACGTCTTCATATCAGAATAACGAATCAAGTGGCGTTATGCTCTTCCAGCAGGTAGCATTTCCCCAGCCTTTCATTTTCCCATTTGCTCCTGATTTAGGCTTTAACAAACAACAGCTCTTCACACGTGAACAATTCCTCAACTCGTAGTGTTCCTGATCTCAACAACTTTCTCACTAACCAAGTCCACCGCCACCGGAAAAGGCAGCATTCCCCAACAATGAACGGCAGTGGCTATATCAAGAGAGTCAGGAAGAGCTGAGCATCTACGGTCACGGATGATGTTGCTCGCTTCTTTCATAACGGTGTCGCAACAGTTCCACATAATTGACTTTTAATAATTCGAAAACATTCGTTCGGAACACAGAAAGTAGGCCACAATTTAAAAACGCAACGTTAAAGAAGTTCGAACATTCACCATACTTACACCATGCTGCCCACATTCCGGTTGAGTGGATCAAAGCGCTGCGATCAAGGTGAATTCCTCTTGTGAGGGCGCCGGGCTACCAGCCTCTCTTCCTTTTCCGACTTAATCGGTTCTCTCCGGTGGATAAGGTGTACTTCGTTTTCCGATGACCGTTCGCATCTTCTCATCGGATCACTCAGCCAAGAAGACTAATACGGTTGATTTCTGAATTACGGTAGAAACCAGACGGCGAATTTTCTGTAAAATTATGGTACACTGAAGCGCGAATGTCGTGGGGGTCGATGATTTCTAAGCCACCTTCAGAGAGTGTGATCTGTTTAGATGGCGCAATGCGTCTTTTGTACCCTCACGAGCACATGCCATGCTAAAGCACGTTTTTTCACTAATCATCTTTTACACTACAACGATACGCGCCGCGTCGAATTTTTGGAAAAAACAGTTTTCCTTTGTTCTTCTTGGATGCAGTTTTTTCTATTTGCGCTGCCGTCGTCTGAAGATTCACGTTCATGTGCGAATCATTTGTTGGCAGCGAGTTTCAACTGCTGGCCACAATTCAAAATTGCTCAACAAAACGGATGTCAGTCGAATACCTCTTCCGACCATCCGACGTCTTCGAATACCCAGAACAGGAGCCTTCCCGGTACAAGGAACCCCAAAAAGGCAGATCGTGGAAAACATCTTCTACGAACTCGTCGCCAGCGTTCGGAGTCGCAAAAGCCTTCGCTTATATCGTAGCTGAACATGTTTTATCCCTAGACTGATCATGTAAATATTAATTATTAAAACATTTCGGTTGGAACTGGGACTACGACGAAAGAAATGAACTTTTTTCGATGAACCATAACCGAAACGACCATAACCTGAATACACTTGGAAAGTCAAAAGCCACCCCTTCAACGGTAATTAAATATCGCACAGCAAGAGGATCAGTTGCCCCATTGTTATCAGAGCACTCCGATGTGCTGCATTTTTGACTTCAGTCATCAATTAACATTAGCAATTCTTATACCAAAAGGTAACATTGACAACAGATAACAATTTTATCCACAACAAATAACAATAAAATTTAGCGTTTTCCACCAACACGGGGAGCAGCAGTCTTCACTTGCTTGGCAACCTTCGATTTGGGGGCAGCAGCCTTCTTGTCCTAGAAAAACAAAATTATTTTACATCCTAGTCATGAGTACGAAAACTTACGGTCTTAGCCTTGGCTTTCTTATCGGCACGAGTAGCGCGGATGGCTTCCTTGGCGGCCTTCACAGCCTGCTCACGCTGAGCGCGGCGGAATTCGGGCTTTTGGTTGCGCTGGGCAAGAATGGCTTCGAGGGTAACATTTCCAATAGCGCGAGAGGCAACCTGGGCGACGCGCTTGACACGGCGCTTGGCGGTGTGGTCATCGGCATGGACACCCTATAAAATTATAAAACGATAACATCTTGTTTTTACTCAATTATGCACCTTCTTGTGCTTGCGACGGTACAGAACAGTCCAACGGATCTCACGGGGGTTACGCTTGAGCGCCCACGACGAGCGTTGGCACTTCTTGTTCAGGTAGATTTGGACCTGAATATGTGCTACTCAAATACCCATAATATGGCTGAGATCTACCTTTCCGTCAGCGCGGACGAGACGCTTTCCGTGTCCGGGGTGGATCTTGTATCCAGAGTAAACGCAGGTTTCCAACTTCATTGTACCCTATCTGCAAAAGCGTATTCTAATAAAATGGTACAGAACATTAAAATACACAAAAATAAGCGATAAAAGCACGCGCTTAACACATCTAGGTCAATCGACCATGATTTTCTACGCTCTTCCTCATCAAAGCAAGCGAACATCACTAATAATAGGAAGTATGTTGACCAAATCTTAAAACTTATGCGCTAATACCACATTCCAACCATCGGAAAAAAGATTCGCAAAATCAATCGCATTTCGCAGCCGGCCGCGCCTGCGGTCCCTCATTTTAGGCCAGCGAGAATTTGAACGGTTGCGATAGTAGTTAGGTAGGAAAGTTCGGCCGTTCGGACCAATCCATACGGTCAAGATATTCGATTATATTTCGACAGATTTAATAAACCCTTCGATGTCCGCTGATTTAGCGACCTAGGGTGGAAAAGTTTGACTTCGTATTTCTAACTTAGAATCTGCTCGAAGCAGGAGCTTGACTATCATTTGACATACAGTATTTGAAAAGTTAGGTCTCGACGCGACTTTTTCTGAATCGAGGCCTGGCCGACTACTATCGACCGACGTTCGAGTGCGAAAGACACTAGCGGATTTCTTTTGGATGCCGTGTATGATGTTTATACGTGGATGTAGTGAAATTCGGTGCAAGGAAGCTTTCGGGATAGTTATGATAAACGAGTTTGTCCGGATAGATCGCGTGAATGTTAATGGTGCCTCCATTTTGGGGTTTCTCGCTTGTGTGATAAGATGCTAGTTAGCTAACTGCTCCAGGTAACGTGTCAAACTAGGTCCTGCAGTCATGTTGATGCCAAAGCTTAACCGCAAGAAGATCTACGAGCACCTCTTCGAGGAGGGTGTTTGCGTCGCCAAGAAGGATTTTACTGCCAAGTCTCACCCCGAAATCAAGGAAGTTAGCAACCTCGAGGTTATCAAAGCCTGCAAGGTTCGTTTATTTTTCTTATCAGTTAGAAGTAACCTAACAGAAATTTGGCAACATTACCAAGCCGTCATGTGTCTCTCAATCATAGTTGGTATGGAGATTGCCAGAAATCATTCCGAAAGAAGTTTTGGCACTTTCCTGTCTTTAAAGTAAAGGACCATTATTTCTTTCAACAAAACTCTGTATCTTTTTCTATTGAATTTTATTGTGCAGTGTATTGTTTATTCATTTTTCGTTCACATTTAGAGCTTGGCATCCCGCGAACTGGTCAAGGAACAGTTTGCCTGGCGCCATTATTACTTCTACCTTACCGATGACGGTATCCAATATCTCCGTGACTACCTCGGATTGACGGACGACGTCATCCCTGCCACCCACAAGGTTGCCCGTGCTGAGCGCCCAGCCTTCGGTGCCAAGACCTCTATGGGTAAACTTTCTTTAAATAACTTGTCATTAATTTACTCCAATTTAGGTCAGCCCAAGTATGAAGGAGAGCGTGCTGGCTACCGCGCTGCTACTGAGAAAGCTACTGAAGCCGGACCGGGCGCCGCTCCTGTGCGTCACGGATTCGGACGTGGTGGCGAACCCCAGTAAACCATCGTGTATTGTTATTTGTTTTCACAATATATTAAAGTTGTTGCTGTTTACCTGCAAATGAATGTGGTCAGGCTGAACACGAGCCTCGTTTGTTAGCGCTGGCTGATGACTGAAATCAAAAGTGCAGCACATACAGTTAAAGCGGTGGCTTTTGACTTTCCAAATGTATTCAGATTATCATCGTTTCCGCCTAGTTCATCGAAATTGTATTCTTTCGTCGTAGTCCCAGTTTCTAACGAAATGTTTTAATAATTAATATTTATTCATTTATGGCTGAACATATTATGCGGAGTTTTCGAGATTCTGCAGAGGATACCCGTTTCTGCTGCCTACAAGATCAGTTCTAGGGAAAAACTTGTTCAGCTACGATATAAGCGAGGGTTAAGACGGCGTTTGCTACTCAGAACGCTGGCGACGAGTTCGTAGAAGACGTTTTCTTCGATCTCCCTTTTCGGGGGTTCCTTGTAACGGGAAGGAGTGGCTCCTGTTCTCGGTATTCGAAGACGTCGGATGGTCGGAAGAGGTATTCGACTGATCGCCGTACTGTTGCCGAACAGCACCGCGAGCAATGCCGAGCGTGGGCATACCTCTGACAACGAGGGCCACATCCGCAGTCGCTGCGGACGATAGCGAGGACACAGAAGAGCAAGAGGATTAATCGTAGCATAATCTGAAAGCGAAGGTTCGTTAAGCGTTGAGCACTCGGACGAACGCGGTGGATTTTTCTCCGGTCATCTCTTCAAACGAGACCAGCAGGTACTTTCAATGCGGATCGGAGTCGCAGGGTTAAATGGTTGCAAGGAAGGGACTAAGGACGTGGCGGCTTCATGATTTGTGCAGAAATAGCAAATAACCAAAGCAAAGAGTACTCAGAAAGATAAGGAATGCGGCGGCGTTGCTGAGGACCGCCACCGCTTCCCACGTGAAACAATATGTCTGCTTGCACCGGAGTTGACCACCGCAGGGAGATCGTCCGCCCCTTCAGGACTTCTTTGGATGCGCATTTGAAACCGCAGCTGAAGAAGGAGGCGGTTGACTTGAGCGTGTGAACGATGAACTATGACGAAAATGCAGATCAACTCAAATTACGTCATTTTGATTGTGACCGACGCGTTACCGTACCGTTTGTCGTCGACATTTGTCGATTTCACCTCCGGCGACAAAGTTAAGCCGATTCGCGTCCCAACTGGGCGGTGGGTGGAGTGATTGACTGCACGGAATCGGGTGTTCGGCAATCCGGAAGTCGCTAACATTGTCAGTAGAAACCTTTTTCGGCTCCACGGTGAATTCGCGCGAGATGAATCGCCCAAGTGATCTCCGCTGTCAGTTCAATCGCTCGCCGCGCTGGTGTTGCCGTTCGACTTCTTATGGGAATTCGATTGAGCACAGGTCGGAGTCTCGGAACTCAAAATACGGGATACCGTACTTTGCCAACTCCTACCGGATGCAAAGTTCACCGATCGCCGCGATAACACGATCAAGGAACGCTCCAATAGTTTTTGAAAATCATCTTGTGCAGAGGGTGGAGTTTGAAGGTGTAATGTGAATACAAAACAATTGAATTCAGATAATGACGAGGGAGAGGAAGCAGCAGAAAGTAGAAAATACATCGGCGAGCAACGAGCACTTACAAAAGTGAATTCACCCACCGCTTCATCCGTTTTGTTGACCAAATTCGAACTGCGGCGAGCAGTTGAAACTCGCGGTCAACAAATGAATGAGCGTGAATCTTCAGAGATGATGGCAGCAAATATACAAAAAAGCTACATTCAACGTAGTGAAACTGGATTACGGTAGAAGAATAAATGGGAGATTTTTTTTCTTCAAAAATTCGACGCGGCGCGCAACGTTGTAGTGTAGAAGATAATTAATGAGAAAACGTGCGTTAGGGGTGCATGACATGTGCTCCTGAGGGTACAAAGGACGCCTCCGGTATGCGGTAGCAGTCGTAAAAGTGTCGATCCCTCCGAGCGTCATCACAAAAAATTGTAGTTACGCTTTTCGGAATCTGCTCCGAGCTCCTCGTTACAACGCACTCGGTCAGTTTGATGCGCTCAAAGATTCCGCGTTTTGTTCGTTCGGGGGAATCCGGAACTTGCGACGATAAGAGAATTCAAAATGTCAAAGTAGGAAAATGTGGACGAATTACGACGCCCCGGAAGCTGCAGGTGAACGGATTAACGCCGAATGAATTCAGACAGTTGAAGAGCAAATAAGGGCAAATTGCGTCATCTGAACAGATCACACACTCTCTAAAGGTGGTTTAGGAACCATCGAACCCCCGCGATAAGAGGAGTTCAACTGACGTCGTTTCGTGGTCGGTCGCCGGTCGAGTCATCCGAGCACTTCAGAATCGCCTAGAATCCGACTTTGACGAATTCGTAGTGCTGATGTGTGGTCGCGTCTCTACAGGATTCAGGAGTGAAAGACGTCATCGGAGAGAAGAGCGACGGAAACGAGTGACGCGGTCGATGTAGTCTGAACCGAGAAATTTGCGCGTCGGTCTACCGTAATTTTTCAGTAAATTCTCCTGCGGTGTTCTACCGTAATTCGTCTTCTTGGGAGGACAGTAGTGGCTGAATCCTCAAAGCATAGAAGAGTGGAAGCACTTTACTCAACCGCAGTCGGTATCACTCATCTTTATTGCGTCACCCCTTATCAGCCATGTGTTTGTGAATTACCCGGCCTCCACAATCCACAGCGAACCACAATTTTCAAAGAATCGTGTTCCGACGTAAACAGACCACAAGCGCCCGATGCACCGTGTCCGGGTCCGCGCCGTGTTTATTCCTTACAAAACGTGCAAATTCGAAACGCAAAGATAACAACAGCGGACTGTGTTTCTCCCGACAGGTACGATCTATGCGCACTTTCAAAGATCAAGTGATCTTGTCTATATTTAATGTTTAACAGAGGCAGTGACACATTCACACGACAACAGCATCGACAACTGAACAACGAGTACCTTCCTAATAGTTTACAGGGATTCAACAATTCCAAAGTCATAATAAAATGATTAGAGTTTAGAATGATAATAACGAAGTGCTGGTTAATAATTCACCGAGACCGGTAAAATGCTGAGCCCTTCGAAGACGTCACTCGGACGAAACCGCTTCGTTCTTGGTGGCAAGTAAAAGAGCATGCGTATCAGCAATTGAAACTGACAAAATCTTGAAACCGTCGAGGTGAGCAGAAGTGAGCTTCTCAGGTGATGGTACAATGTCTCCATCGGCAATGCCAAGACCCAGCTGTCCGACAGTATCACAACCCCAACCGTAAGCATCACCTACAAATCCAAATTGATTAGCGGCTCCAATAAGGTGTATACGCTACCTGTTTCAGTCCAAGCAATGGAACAACCAATTGTAGCGGTGACACCAGCAACCTTGTCACCATCGGCGAGAGGAACTGGAACTTTCTGAAGCGAGGTATAGCGCCAATGCTCGTTGTCATCATTTCCGGTCCAACTGTCCAAGCCAAGAGCATTGTCGGTGTTTTTACCCATAGCATATGCGAATCCATCGGCAGAACGGCAAACAGTATGGTGAACGCCTTGGATATGTGTGACTTCATTCACTGTTCCAAATTCTGCAGCCATTGTAGGGAAGTAAACATGATAATCCGTCTCATCGGCTGTAACAACTTTCAGTGAGAAATCTGGCGTTTTAGTAGTTACCTTGCATCTTATCAGCAACATTGTTGGCTTCATCAGCTTCTTTTGGAAGAGGAACACCAATTTGACCATAATTGTTCAAACCAAATGACAACCAGCGCCCATCTTCAAGTCGAACCATAGACCAATATCCCCCAGCCATGATATCAAGAGCTCTGATGTCTTTTCTACTCTTCTCCCTTAAGTTCACAACCAATCGGCGCATGTTGCCTGAGCTGTCGACCATATAATCTAAAAGGAGGTTTAATAAAGAAAGTAGGCCGCTATTTTCTACTTGATCTAATGTGTGAAGTGCGCATTGTGCGCCCAAGCTGGCCCTGTGTTCCATCGCCAAACGAAAGAACCTCACCAAGGTTTGAAAGCATCAACAAATGATTTTCTCCAGCAGAAATCTAAAAATTAAACATACATATGACGAAGAGCGACCTAAATGGACACTTACTTTGACAACGTGTGTAGACTTGTAGTTATTGATCAAAGTGGGTTCTTTCTGCATTTCTTGAAGAATCGTGTGTGAGTCGATGTTTCCCGAAGCGTCGCGCAAGTTACCCCACGCATAAACGGTACCCTTATCAGTCAAAGCAGCCGTAAAACTTGCTCCGGCGGCAAGCATGACAATCTAAAGTCAGAGGGTTTATGGAGTCAAGTGGCTAACCCAATTGCATACTTTTCCGTGTTTCTTCAAACTGTCCGGGAAACGCAGTAACGTGAACTCGTCGGTTGTTTCCTCGCGGTCCACACCCTCCACTGGAACAGTTCCCTTCTCGTTCACACCGCATCCATAAACCTGTCCTTCAGTGGACAGAAGAAAAGAATGTACACCACCAGCAACTGCCTGTTAGAGATTTAAGAATTACAAACAAAAACATTGCACACAAACCTGCGCGAATTTCACACCTTCGGGCAGAGCACTTATGTGACGAGGCTTCTTGGTTGTGTTCCGACCGGGATGGCCAAGTTGGGGACCTTCTCCACAACTCAAAACTCTTTCAGCGACGAATTTGGGCACGTAGTTCGCCTGACTCAATGGCTCAGGCTTCACTCGCTTTGAGCGCGAGGTAGTCGGTTCGGCCTGCTCAGCAACGGAAGGAGCTTCTTTCGCTTCGTTCTTCACAGGCGACGATTCCGCCGCCTTTCTCTTGGCTGGACGTCCTCCTGCTCTTTTGGTGGTTTTCATTTTACAACTGAAAATGAAGAATAACAACAGCGAAAAACGATTAAGGGTGCATCAAAACATCAGCTACCGTATGCTCCGAGGAACACACACAGAAACAACGGTGTGTTAACAAGCCGCTGACTCATCGAAAGCTTAGACTTGAAAGCGCGGGTGATATCAACAATGAGCACGGAGAACAATCACCTTTCCAAAGTAATAAACCATTTGCAAATTGCGTGCAAATTTGCGATGCGAACGTTCCTTTGCTGCCCGCGCTTCGCCCTGCAAGTCGATCGCGGCGGGACGCCAATTGTTATCAAAACCTCTCCACACACGAACTGAAGTGTCTTGTTTTCTCAACTTTACTGTTGGTTTGTGCTGTGTTTGGTTTGCAGAGACCGTAGATTGCAATTTATCGTCAAACAAAGTTAAAGCTGAATAACAAGCAGAGCACCCGTAAACAGAAGCGAATCAATGGAGCTAGCGATTCGGACTCCGCGAGCGATGGTACAGTTCTGCCTGCTCGATGATTCGCAGAAGGATCTGCGATCCGGCAGAGCGTTTCACCGTCGCCGTGCAGCAGCGCAGGCACTGTCTAGCGGTGTAGTAAGCACATGGAGGTCCACAGTCGCAAGGATTAGCAGGCGTCACGAGGAGAAGGCCGAGGAGAAGCGCGTGGAGAACGCGGAGTTTCTGACCTGTTGACAACGGAGACATTTGAGATTCCTGAAATTCGCGCAAATAGACGAACTGAACAAGGAACGTGGAATCTCACAAAGTGAGTCAGTCGCAAGGAGCTACAGTAGACAAGTGACTGCGAGGCACACGGCGAGAACACCGACAGAACACTTATCGCTGATTCAGCTCTTCTTGATAGCGCGCCTCAAGAAGACGTCACCGAGGAAGCTAATCCTTCGGAAGGCGACGCCGAATTCGCACCATCACGTGGAGCAGAGAACGAATAACCGTTGCAAGGGCGATAAGAGCGAACTTCTAATCCGCTAAGGAATCCTTTATTACTTTTCCCAGTCACAAGAATCAGTGAGGATTGTTCGGTCACATTCGAAGTGAAGCACCGCTTCGAAAAGATCCGTTTTATAACAATTTTAAAGTAAACATAAAACTATCGATGCTAAAGTTTTGTCACGATCACGTAAGGTGAGAGGAAATTTTCAACTATCTATAAACAAACATGTGAATGAGTTCACTTGAGCAACCTAACAGATGTTCCAAAAATCCGCGCAATAAATGCAACAACAGCTGTGAGAGTCGGTGAGTGAATCAATTATGGAGCATGTGACATGTCCTGAAATCGTAATGACATAAAATTTGCTGAAATTGTACAAACTGTACCCGCGGTTGTTCACTTTGAAACAGTTTCGAACGTCTACGATCGCGATCTCCGCTTACGGAAGCTGTTGAAAGCTCTTGTGCTTCTACCGACAAAGGAGATGACTGCGTAAAGGGATGATTTACATCCTAATTATCAAAATTACAACAAAAAAACGTTTACAGAGCAAACCTGAGATGGAAATTGCGGCGGGGGAGGCCTATGACTGAATTGTCCTCTTCCTCCCTGGTGCTGATGTCCAAAGAACTGATTTCTATAGCCGCCGCCACCACGGGACGAACCGCGATTTCCTCTGGCTAGAAGCAAATGTTAGAAAAATAACAATATATTATTAACAGTACGTTCGAAATTAGGGTTGGAGTGGAACATTCCGCTCCCATTTCCACTGTGACGAGGCGGTGAAAGACCAGACACAGGAATCGCGGAAGCAGGAACAGGTGGTTGAGAAGAACTTTGCAGACTTTCTTGAGCAGTTTGGATAAGCGAAGAAAGTGGAAATCCTGGGGATAGAAACTGTAGAGCTTGCGCTGGTGGCACTGCGGAAAAAATGACATAAATTGATATGCGAGACGGAATCTTACGAGCAAACGGAAATTGTGAGTGAGGAAAGCCAGGTGCCAGTTGTGGTACAAGCACCGGAGAAACTAGAGAAGGCGCAGAAGGAACAGCAGCCAAAACAGGCTCTTGGATGGAGACGGATTGCTTTACGCTTTTCTGATCGCAGATTCCTTTGAGATGGTCGGGCACAGATTCGATGTCGACGTAAAATCCGTCCAAAATTGCGTCGATATCCGTTGGTATTTCGTTGTAAGGTATTTGAGCGACTCCAAACTCACCGTCCCATAGATGTTTAAAGCGATCTTTGACCATTTGACCGGGAGCCCAATCAAGCTGAAAGAAAAACAACTGTGGTGCGCAGGTTTTGAAGTTTTATTGGAGATACCTTCACAAACTTTCGCAAAATCTGAAGGCTATTTTTCAACCTATCAACTATTTTAGCTGCGGTTTTTCGATCTCTCATACTGACATAAGCGCAAGCCTTCATTGACAGTATGTTAATGCGCAGCGGATCACCAAATTCAGATAGTGCCGCTCGGATATCGTTTTCACCAGTGTTTGCCGGCAATTTTCCAAGCCAAATCGTACAGGATCCGACTAAATTAAAACAAGAAAATCTGCATTGAGATCGCTGTTAAAATTACGCAGCATGTGTCCAGGCTTAGTGCGTAAAGGAAGACACAGCTTTCTACGCTCTCGTTCAGTATCCCTGGCATTACAAGAACCATCGTGCATTTTCGGCGGTGATCGGCTCCGCGGACGCTTGACACGTTCATCACGATCGTTGACTTCAAACAGCTAAAACAATTGATGTCAGCAAATGTAATAAACAACGAATGATACCCCAAACGGTGGAGGCGGTTGAGAAAATGTTGATGAATTCGGAATAATAGGCGGTGGAATGTTGAATGCAGCAGCGCCTGGCATTTGAAATGCACCCTAAAAATGCGATTTTATGAACGCTCAGTCGCTTTGCATACCATAGGAGGAGGAGGAGGAGGTGCGGGAGGATTGGCGCTGAATGGAGGTGGTGGAGACAAAAATTGTTCTGGGGCGGGTGGAGGCATAGGACTTATAAATTGGCCGTTTTCTTCAATTTTTCGTTCAGCCATCTTTTTAACTTCAGTCTTGATATCTTCTTGATCAAGGATTCTCCCAGCAATTCGAATGACCTCTTCTCGAGAAAGTTGAACAGGTTCTTTAACGATTGGTCTCGGCGGAGCCTCATCGCCGCTGTCTTCATCACTGTAGTCAAATTCCCGGGATAGAAGCTTTTGAATGCTGCCGTGGCTATTTGTATCAAGTTCGCGTTGCTTCACAAGCTTATCGTTGACTATACGGTGAGCATTTTTTAACAATTGCAAGTCAGACGTAAAAGCTCCTCCAAGGTCAAGATTCACAGAACGTATAAGATTGAGAAGTTCGTGTTCGCTGATTCCGTTTTCGGGAACGTATTTACTTGGTTCATCCAATTCGAGAGCACAATTTCCGGTTGCAGAAGTTGTAGGCTCGTTATCAGACTCGTTCTTTCGACGTTTGCGTGGATTCGGCGATGAATATATATCCATATTTGCTTTGTTTCCTTTAACCTTCAATTCAACAGAGTGGATGTCCGTTTCAAGGCCGTTTTCACTACAGACAGCCAACAGATCATCTACTACGGTTTCTTCAAAGACTTTTCCGCTTTTCCATAGATTCAAAACTCGAACAATTTTCAACTGCAATCATCCAGTAAGTAAGCAGAAATTATATGAAATGGGTACCTTATCAGAAGAAGAACATTCAAGAAGAATCTGCAGCGTGGACTTGATGTTTTGGGCAAAACGAGGTGCAAAAACATCTCGCTCCTTGTATTGGTGTTGAGACTGTCTGATTATTGAGTCAATGACGTAAAGACCTGGGATTTTGTATTCAGGTTTACACTAAAAGCAAACAGCAATAGGCAAAGGCGCTGACGAATGGACTAACCTTCTGCAAGAACTTCTCCACGATAAAGACGACATGTTTGTAGTATTTAATTGCCTTCATCGCCGACTTCGTGATATCAACTATCTTTGCTTTACTGATCGGCGGCTTCATTTCATACATAGAGGCAATCTTAGCAAAAAATCAATCTTTTCGAACAGAATACAAACCTACCTCGCTGTTGAAGGCCTGCACTGCTTCGGCATCCATTTTGAGTAATCGAGAAAATCAAGATTGGCGGATATTCTGGGACATTTACTGCAAAAAAGCTGCGAATCGTCGACTTCAGCTGAAATAAGCAAAATGCAGAAAAATCGAATAAATAGTGTGCGCTTCTAAGGAGAGACCGTAGGCACGGATCATTTCTCACGATGCGAGCCCCGAGAGCCAGAACGCGCTTACGTAAACGTGAATGGAACGCGGCGAATGAATATAGTTAACAGTTGATCGAAGCGCTCTTTGTCGCGCGGGTACGAAGTACGTAAATAGAAGCGTTCAAATCGCAGAACAGAAGCATCGCGACATCGCTCCGCGCACGGCCTCCACCGACCTCTCCCAGTCGTCGTTTTGAGCGACACTGCGTTCCTCTCTCGATTACGGAGCGGGTGCGTGCGGAATGTTGAGCTTCCAAGAAATCTCAGAATGGACTGGAATCACCGTTTTCGAAGTATGGATACATTCCATCGCTCTGTTCATTTCAACAATGCTTCTGGTAGCTCTGCTTTCCTCTAAATGACCAGAATGACTTTCTGAATCGTTGTAGGCGTTCAAGATGGAGTTGCAAATGGCCACGCTATCATACGGAGCAGTCTTCACCCCTCTTTTCGTTGCCTCCGCGATTGACTACTATTTCCTACTGATCGTTTTCATTCGTTGCTTTGTGGAGGAGAAGGAATGCAGAGCGCCGTTTCTGAGGTAGCGCCGCTTGTGGACAACGGACTTATCCCACGTGTTCAGATTCGCGTTCAGCTGGCTTCGCGTTATCATGGTCGCCATATTCGAGGTTCTGTTTCTCGTCAAGCTGAACCAGAAGGGAGACGGTCAGATGACCTATACTGGTAAGTACCTCTGCGAGATTGTGGTTGAAAAAAAATTGTGTTTGCAGTGGTTTTTGTTCCTCTGTGGCTGATTATGGCGGGTCTCGGATTCCAGGCCTGTCGTATTTTCTAAATGTACACTTTGAAGCATACGGGTTCTTCACGGGTCAACGAAAGCGTAGAAAACCGTGAGAAGACTGAATTGTCCTGATTTAATTTAATAAAAGTGTAAAAATTACATGTTTGGAATGTTCTCTATAAAGTTTGAAGTCCAATGCGACGAATTATGAAGCGATGCATGTGAACGATTCGAAGAAATGTTGCTGCTGCAGTTCAGCGTGTGCTCCCGCAGTGATTACCCTTAAACAATATCGTCATTACGGTATCTGAAATTGTGAGAACTGCGAATGGTCATCCGTTTTCACAGCGACGACGGGCAAGTCTTTATGTGACGATTCCGATGGCGCGTATTCATGGTCTTCATAACTGAGGTTCTAAAAATTCAAACTCTACGAGTTCGGCAAGGGCGCCTTCCTTATGATATTGATCTATCTCACATCTCACATTCCATTGGAATGTTGGTGTTCCTCTATTTATATGACTCAACAATCAACGTTCATAAAGTTTTGCCAACTGTGCTTCCGCGAGCAGGATTCCTGTGGCTAGTCATTCGGTGGTTGCTATGATACATGCTGTTGTTGTCGGGATACATTCGGGTCATTGATTATGTGCCATGCGTGTTATTCATTGACTCCGTTCATTTCAGAAATTCCAATTTCGAATTTCAAACTTCTGTCGACAAACTTCAAACATGTCTAGTATGTTGCACGGTTTTATAGGTGTATTTTGAAAACTTTTGTTGCAGTTGATGTGCCACGAAATTTTCGCTTACTTGAAGAATTGGAGGAGGGACAGAAAGGCCGCGGCGATGGTAACATTTCATGGGGACTAGAAGATGACGAGGATATGACACTGACTCGATGGACTTGCACTGTTCTTGGTCCTCCTAGGGTTAGTTGTTGCCCATATCAGTCTTAAATTAGCTTGTTAAGACTCCGTATGAATCTCGCATCTACAATCTCAGCATTGAGTGTGGTCCAAACTATCCCAAGGAATCTCCCAAAATTCGCTTTACTACGAAGATCAATATCAACGGTGTCAATCAGCAAACAGGAGTCGTTGACACACGCTATTGTGCTGCTCTCCGTCAGTGGAACTCGGGTAGCTACATCAAGAACGTTCTGGAGGATGTGAGGAAGAATATGATGACTGCTCGCGAAAACATGAAGCTTTCTCAACCTCCTGAGGGTGCCGTTTTCTAATTCAAGTACGAATTATAACTGTTTGCCGGTTATTCCACTTTTCGCTATGCGGAGTGAGAATTACTTCTACCCGTGATATTTATGTAACGAACGTTCCTTCTAGTTAAATAATCGTTAGTTGGATTTTTCACAGATTGTAATCATATCAGATTAACTGAAATGTATTAGGTGTTTTGTGTATGTTCTTTTATATGTATTGTCTAGCCAACCGATTCCTCTCGTTTTTGTCTGCAGTTGAACTATAAGAGCGCGTGGGCTCTGTTTTGTTTTCTTGTACAGGTTTCCACATAGTCGGAGACGTTTCATTGATTGTATCTTACTTGTGGGCTAATAATACGTAATGGCCGGTGTAAACCATAAATTTATTTGTATTCTATAAGATGTTTTACGAGTTCTTGATCTCTCAATATTTGCAAATTTTTTAAAAATATAACTGCATTGTATTTGTGCTCCGATTTTCAGGTACATCGTTTTAATGAATGGGAATTCAGTATGAATACCGCAACTTCTAAATTAACAACTTCGCCTTCTAGTAAGGCCCTCGCATGTAGCAGAGCAGGACCTTCAACTTCACTGCCACATGGTGATGAGGCAATAGTAGATGAACGCACGCACAACGGTATGTTTGTCCTCGTGTGAACATTGAGAAGAGTGATCTGGTTACTTTTAGAACTGTTAATATTGATTGAACGGTATTTGCGTAATAGTGCATGCCCCGAAGCTGCTGATAAGTTGAGGCAGGAGATTGAAGTAAAGAGAATAATTCCACACAGAATTGACTACACTGGCCAAACACATCCTCGAAGATTTGAGGAATATGTAAGTGCCGTTTGAGCAACCCGCATCATGAGATATTTCAGGATCGTTTGATTCCTGGGACAGGAACGGAGCTTCTTGACATTGCGAAGAGGCTCTTCCAAGTTCAAAATGATCTGGTGCCACGTTGGAACTTGCTTGGCAGATCGCATTTGCGCTTTATTGCATCGAAGAAGCAGAGTCTCTTGAGAACAACAGGTACGCGACTATTTCACAAAAGACAACAACAGACCACGACTAAAAACTTGAATAAATAAAAAGAAAAAACGCTCCAAAGGAAAAACGTCCCGATGAAATGCAATAAATACGACCGACCCACAAAAAAAAACGTTTACGTGAAAAACCGACCTACGATCAGGGTACTAGTAATTTTCTAAATATGAAACACGACTTTTGAGTACCGATGCGCAAAAACACATGTCTTAACTAGATTAGTAAATTAGATGGCTCCGCAAGTACAGGTTCAGTTCGAACCTTTTTTTGGTCATAAGGCGTTTTTGACATAGTTGTAAAGGCTTCACAAACCGTACAAGAGATGATCAGACCGTTGCTTTCCAGGGATTGTATCTGCTCGTCCTTTGGTTGTTTCTGCGGTTTCTACTCGTCCAGGGGTAGAAATGATCCGTAATATGAATATTGTTAAGTAAGTTACACTGAATGATACTGTACTTACATACAGTAACAATTTAGTCGGCTAGCTGTGCGTGAACTCGGTGGACGCATTCGTTCGCATTTGACACTCCCAGCTCAGTCAATGAGTAAATTGCGAATAACACAACGTGTATTTGGACACCTTTCGCCGATTTTCTGCGTCGCCTTCGACCGTACCGGGCGTTATCTCTTTACGGGTGCAGACGATTCGCTAGTTAAAGTTTGGGATGTTGAGAAAGGAACACTCCGGTTTACGTTTCGCGGACACGATCGAGAATTAACTGATATTTCCGTTAACCATGAAAACACTATGTTGGCAACAGGATCAAATGATAAAACCGTGAGGTCTGTTTTCGTTTATTTATTTTTTTTTGAGGAATTTTAATTTTCTAGGGTTTCGTGTTTACAAACCGGTAAAACCTTGGAAGTGTTCACTGGCCATACTCACCAAGTAACGCTCGTGAAGTTCTTACCATATGTTCACGGAAACGATAGATATCTCATGTCGGCTGCTAATGATGGAGCGGTGCAATTTTATAAATGGAATGTGGAAACTGGAGCGTTTGTGTGAGTAGCATGACTTCACTGATTTAAAAAAACGACAATATGTTATAGCGATACCTCGCATTTTTCGGAAAGAGAAGTTCCAAATCAGCGAATTGTTTCGCAGTGCCACAGTCCGGGTGGATCGTTTGTGGCATTAGGCGATACTTGCAGGAGCATACGAGTATTTCGGATCGATCCGACAGGTGTGACGAAGTTAATCGTCCTCACGACTCACAATGTATGTTTCATTAACTACAAAGTACAACAGCAGCAATCGTTTTACAGGATCGAGTTGACAGTATGGACTGGGCGAATAGTGGACTGAAGTTTCTGAGTGGTAGCAAAGATGGCCTTGCAAAAGTCTGGGTTCTCGAAAACGGCAAATTTAAGAGCACTGATTTGATCGTTGAGTATGCTTGTCTCCAGTTTCCAAAATTTGCGATATTCTCATTCTAGTGATGCGAACGGGACTGTGTCGAAGAAAAACGCATACAGGCTGACTACATTATGCTGGGCCAAAGATGACTCAGTTGTCATTACTACTGGATCTGATAACTTAATTCGTATATGGAATTGGAGAAATGGGCAAATGATCCATGTATTGAAAGGGCATACAGCTGAGACGTTCATTTTGTGTCCTCACCCGATCTTCCACAACTTTCTTCTTAGCGCCGGCTATGATGGTTTCGTCATGGTATGCTAGATTCACTGTCCACTTTATCAACATTCTTTATGCTGACAGGTCTGGGATGTGATCAAGGGCAAAGTGGTGAAGACCGTTAGAGATACGAACGATAGCCAGTTTAGTACGGCATTGTTTGACATGACTGTATCGCCTGATGGCACCAGAGTGGCCGCAGTCGATTGTCACGGATATTTAATCATCCTGGGAATCAACGAGCATACAGCCACAGGGTCAGCGCCCAGCGAACAGTTCTTCGACACCGACTACAGAGAGTTGCACTATGACGTAAACAGTTTTGTACTTGATGTCGGAACTGGTTTGGCTCCACATTTGATGTCTCCGCCAGTACTGATTAATGGACAAGGATTTCCATACGAAGAAAACTATCAGTTTATGGTACCGGGTCGTGATATCGAAGGGCATCAGATGGATACTGATCTTCCCTGTGCATGGCTAACCAGAACTTTGATACCGCCTTTATCGCCGAACGTACAGCAAGACAACTATGAACGTCGTCTCGCCATAAAGATAGAAGAAGACAAACAATTGTTTGACACAAGTGGGCCTCAGCACATAATTTGTAATGATGTACCACGAGTGGCAAAAGCAGCTACAACAAGTAAGTTTTACAAAAGATTACAACTTGATTATTCTTTTTTCAACTGAAGGGCGACCGAAACCCAGTGTTCCACAGGGACAACTGGTTTCTCCGCCAGTTCTTGACTTCTCGTCATCTAGCAACGATTCCTCTTACTCTGAGAGCAGAGCAGGCGAATCATTCAATAGTGATGTCGTTGAATCTGGATCCGAAGGAGCTGATGGCGAACAAGTACAATTGCTTCTGGATGATGAAGATGAAGACAGATCCTCTGATAGCGACTTTAGTGTTGGTGAATCGCGACAGCGGCCTGCAACTTCTCGCCGAAACAATGAAACTTCTAATCAGCGAACTAGACGTCAACGCGAAGTGGATGATTCGCAGCGGAGACGATCTTCAAGAGGGCGACCCAACGGTCTAATTGAGATGGAGTTGAACGATGGTAGTTCGAGTTCTCGGGCATCATCTAGCCAAGCTGATGAGTCTGTGCCAAGACGGCAACGCAGGACTGTTCGAGGAAGAAGCAGCTATGAAGCCAGTGATGGCGATCGTAGTCCACAGATGAGTAATGATTCTCGCTCACGTCCCGTTCGTAATCGACAACAGCGCTGCACGACCACGGGTATTTTTTTAACGCTTTGTTAGTGTACGTTTCGCTTTATCTCCTTTTTTCAGTGGTTGAAAGTGGTCCGTTTCCGGGATATTCAAGTTGGATGACGCAAACGCTACAACGTCGCTTTCCGTACATCCCACAGATCGGAGATGAAGTTGTGTATTTTCGCGAAGGATATGAATTGTATCTAAAACACGTCCAGGAAGGAAACCTCTACAAGGTAACAAAAAAAATGGAACCACGGTAAGTTAGCTCTGTAAGTAAATACATTACGACTATCATTTAGGCCAAGTTCAAATTACGAAGAATTCTGTATGGTGTTGAAAGTTTCTTACGAGCTTTTGTTTCCATCCCGGGTTCTTCGAGTGATCTTGGGAGTGATTGATTCTAAGAGGCGCATTTCGAAAACATTTCCAATATGGTAAGCAACGATATTTAGTTGCAGTTTTAATTTTTATACACTTAAGGGTGCACGATGTTGATAACGTTCCTGACTTTCTGATTTTGCGTCAACTGTACGATAAGTCTGCTACACTGCAACACCAAACTGGAAAAATACAGACCATTCTATCGAACCAATTCTGGACAGGACAGATCATGAGTCGCGCTCAAAATGTAGAGAATCCTTCGTATGCTTTTGACATTTGGGAACGTTTTGTGCAGTTTCTTTGATACAGGTCGAATTGGTTTTCAATTCAAGTGCGATGGGATAACGGCGAGGAAGAACGTGTTAGTCCATGGGATTATGATCCCAACCCGAGCGGTAACCGACACTCAGAAAGCCAAGTGACACCTGAAGATTTGGCAATTTACGCGGAGGTCAAGCCGTTGAGAGGAGATTGGACTGATTCGACCACTGGCGAAGTATTGGAGTCGGAAATTGAGGCCAGAACCCGTTTAACAAATTTTGTTAGAGAATCTATTGAAATTTTGGGTGAATTCCCCGAAGTGAAGGCTTTTACTGAGGCAGTTGATATCTCAACATATCACGACTACATTGAAGTTATAAAGTACCCAATAGATTTGGGCACCATTTCGGAACGTCTTCGCAATAAGTTCTATCGGTATGATACATAACAGCGTCCTTTCTCTTTACTTTTATTTTTTAGGAACAAATCAGCTCTTCTCCTTGACGTGTGGTTCATCTCAGAAAACGCGAAACAATACAACGATAAAGAAAGTGTCATTGTTCACCAGGCGAAAGTTCTCACCGAAGTGCTGAGTCGAATTATAAAGTTTGCAACATATTGATTATTATATATCTTGAAATGTTTATTGCAGCGATTCGTCTTGCACTTTAGGTGTCGCGAAACTGTACAAAGAGATCATTAATTATGATAAAGCTGATCTTACATTCTGGAAACAAATGCCGCAAGTGTCAAAGGCTCGCATAAACTCCCAAACATCGCCAGATGACGGTCAACATGTGGAATGGATTGTAAACGCTGATGCTATGTTGGGCGAACTCATAACGAAGTATAATTGCCTAGATAACAATGGAGCAACTAGCCAGGTTTTAAATATTTAAGTAAATAGGAAATAATCGTCTTGTGCTTTAGGAAATCAGTCAAGTTTATGAACGACTGCCTTCACTAAGAGAGATTCAATCGCAGTTAAGAGCGGGTGCTTATGCGAACCCTGATGCGCTGTCAGCAAAAGTAGACGATCTGTTGAATGATGTTCGTGGAGCTTTGGATGATCACAAACGTTCACAATCTTACATCCAGTGTGTGAGCTTTGATAACGACTTCAAGCAGCAAATGAAAGAAATTTTGTCCTCGTACAATCGTCATCAGATAGATGAAACGAAAACTGCTTATGAACAAGACGAGTACGATGTTGGAGGACACTCCTTGAGATCTAGACGTCGACCTCGGCAATCTCATTATAATACAAGACTGAACAGCGAACCAGATAGTTTACCGACTACGTCCCAGGCAGTACGGACAAACGGAAGACCATCCCGTGCTGTTGCATATCGAAGCAATTACAATGATATTTTGAATGGAACTGAATTTGATGATGTAGCTTCAAGTTCTCGGCCAACATCTACACGTCGATTAAGAGAGGAAGAAGCGTCCCATCGAAATGAGGTTTGAAGGGAGTTCTGGGACTTTCATTTATTTTTCTGATTTCTAGATTCCTTCCACAAGTAGAAGATCTACAGCACGAAGAAGTGGGGGACGTGCTCGTTCACTTGTAGTGGAATCCGATTCTGGATCGTCTAAGCACAGCGCTGACAAGTCCTGGTCTGACAATGAAAATGAAGAAGACGAAGAAATCGAGGAAGTTGAGGAAGCAGAAGCTTCTTCTCGCAGTTCTCATTCGTCTTCATCTGGGCGAAGAGCACGAAGAAAGCGAAAAGCTCCAAACCGTTACGGCACGTCTCCTTGTTAACTAATACTAATTCACGTATCTATTTAGGGAGTGGCACGTCAGAGAGCAATTCATCTCGAAGTAGCTCCAAAGATAGGACTTCATCAAAGAAGAAACGACGCACTGCAGAGCGTCTAAACATTTCGCGACAACGGCCTCGTCGCACGGTCTCAAAGCCTTCCAGATACCGGGAAAGTGACAGTGAATAACCAATAACCTCAAAAGATTAAACACAAATGCACATAAAAGCCAGTCACTGTTATTAGGTCAATCTATTTTTCTTTTGATTCATTGCGGTGTTTTGCGATTGTCTTTGTTAGGACGCTTCTATGAAAGACAATCGAGTCGAACATTTAAAGTGCCACGTTATTTCATTACTTCCGAATGTTCCCACGAGCGTTGATTGAAAATAATCTTTAATATTCATTAAACTCTAAAGACATCTCTGCTATACACATTTGCCGACTAAAATTAGTGGCGCTTGATTGATTTCGGTGGAGAATCACATAAATGAAGACTAGACGTGCTGGTCCAAAGTCAGAGGGAGGCATCGCAACGGTATTTACAGCGGATGTGAAGGGTTTGGTTTCGTTTACAGCTGCCACCATTTCCTCTTTTCGAATTTTTCCAGCAGCTTACCACTGCGCTGCTGCAGATTCATCGCATTGTTCCGCAACTGCTCGGTAGCGTCCACTGTAGCGTTCAGCTTATCACCTCGTTCATTCAAAGCCTAAAACCACTCCAAAATAAAAAAAAAAGGTCGTGCAACTCTACCTGGATGGCCATTGAAGCAGCTTGGCCTGCTGTCACAGCGCGACCGGTTGCCTGATCGAGACTGGGACCCTGGATGGTACGTGCTACGGTGCGCATTCCGGAAACCGCGGTAGAATTCGACTTTTCCGAAACTAAAGGAGGCGAATTGAATTAAGGAGCGCCATAAGAAAGATAAACGCCATTAACGCTCGAATGATACTTACACACAGTGTCGAGATCGATTGACTCCTTCTGCGAAGAGAAGAGTGTGGAGACGCCCTTTAGAAAGGATGTCTTCGGTGGTTCCGGCATGTCCACTGGAACAAAGAGATCGCCCATGCTCTCTGCCACTTGTGAGGAGAGTTCCGAGCAGACGGTGAACTTTTGAATCTGCAAAACATTGAGTGAGAAAAGCGAGGCGGAATCCTTACCTCCGAGGGAGTCGCCATGTAGACTCCAAGGCCGTGATCGGAGAATGAAGTCTTCTGACACATGCTGAAACACGCAGTGAATGGATGTAACCATGACATCTCAACCGATCTCCCATCTAACTTAAAGTGAATAACCGTACGACCCAAATCGAGTTGAGCGAATCCGCCAGACTACAGACTTCGTTCGAGAATCTCCCTTACAAATCGATAAGACTTACGGATCTCCGATCTCGAGAGATTGTTTGAAGAGCTGACTGTTGAAAAGGGGACGCAAACTCGGCAGGCTGAGAACGTGGATGTTTCCGGCTGCGTTGAGAAGCATCAACGCGGGGTATCCTCGGATGTGCGTCTCTTTCATCTTCACGAGAGGAATCTCCGCCTTGTAGTGGAACAACTGGTTGAAGGATGGCAACGCGACGACACGAATCTCTTCTTCGGCACACAGAACCACCAGCTGAAGTGATTGTTTGGTGAGCTGCGGACGGCAAAGGAGGAGGGGACTCACCTGGTTCATGTCGTCGGGAGCAACTTGATTCTCAGAAGCGTTCGAAAGCGCAGGCGAGAGACTCGCCTTCGTGACAATTCTGTTGACGAACTTCTCAGCGTTGGCCGACACGATCTGCTCCTTATTAGGATCTCTCCACGACTCGGACGCTGGCGAAACAAGACAGAAGGAACTGTCGAGGAAGACCATTGCAATACTCTCTCCCTTTAGCCGAATCACAGAACCTGAAAGCGCGTGAATAAGAAGCGTTGCAGGAGCGATTGCTACTCAGCTGATTCACCTCCAAAGCACCTACTCTATGTGACCCTGCTCAAGCGCAACTAGTGTGAGAAGCGAGTCTAAGAAGTACAAAGCACTTGGGATGTGGTGGTGTGAGATGGAAAAAGACAAAGCATGCAAAAGCAAAACTCGACAGTGCGTAACCTCTCTCTACAACTAGGCTACAGTGCAAAGAAGCGGTGGTCAAACCTTTCGGGCCATCGAAGAACGCTGAAAAGGAGATTTTGAAAATGAAACGAATGAGCGGTTAGAAAACGCAGAAGGTCACGGGAGAGAACAACGCAGCCGCAGTGATGGGAAGAGCGACTCACCCGATGGAGTTATGGCAGCGTTCGTCGATATCCTGTCGTGTGGCAGAAGCAAATCGAAAGAGATTGAGGAGCCCATTGATGTCCCGATCCATAGACTCGGTCCGCACTTCGCGGCTTAAAGGAGGAAACGTTGGTGAACGGAGCGGAGTTGACTTACATCCTCGCTTCGTGTGCGAGTGAATGAACTTCAGCGAAGTGACGGATTCGTTGAACACAAATCTGTCCTGACTGCAGACGCTCGGACTTCTGGACCCGTTTGCGAGCGGCTGTGCTGGATCTCCTAAAGTAAAAAACGTTACTAGGGTCTTCGTGAAGAGAGCTGCTAGGATAGAACTGCGTTAGCGTAAAGAGAGACGACGGAGCGGGAGGATTGTAACATTACCGTTTGTGCTGCATCTGGAAGTGCCGTTCCCTCCAAGAGACGCCTCGACCACCGACTGCGCTTTCGAGAGAACGGGACGTTTGTCGGTGGACTTCTGGCGGAAATCGGTGTTCAGCCGCATGAAAGACTTGTTCGACGAGCTGCTGGGCGAAGAGCGGCACTCGGACATGCTGGAGTGTAGACCCTAAAACGGGGGAAAGCAATGGGTTTGTCAGGAGAGCCACGGCAGATAATCACGATTCTGACGGAAAGAAGGTGCGCAAACAGTAGGGGAAAAGGCATTCAGGTGCAAGAAAGACTGTAAAGCATGCGGTTGGAAGGTGAGTGAAGGAATACGGTCTACCGTATACCTTGTACCATAACAGGCTGGTGATTGAGATGAAACGACTTCACACGGCGTACAACAGCATTTCCGCCATCAAGACCTCCGACATGACGTTTAACCGAATGTCTCCGACTTACGGGAGTGGATCCACTCTCGGGCGAATCGCGGTCTTTGCCTTCTTCTTTCCCGCTCTCCGCGTTCTCCGAGTCGGGGCCCATCCAGATGCCCCCGTCGTCGTGGTACCTGCGTGTACCCTTCTGGCGACGCTGAATCGCCTCTGGATTGGACATTTTCTTTTGGAGTTTCTTGCGTGCGTTCGCGGCCAAGTCCGCGGTGTTCCGGCGTAAGAGCGAAACGACCCCGCTGGTGCTAAGTTGGCGACCGAGCTGGCGCGTTCTCAGTGGAGAAGTGCCGTCGTTGGGATACAAAAGTTGTTGCTGGAAGATAAAGAGCATGCAAACGTAATCAGAAACGGAGCGTTGAAGGAGTCTAAAGGAAGTGAGGCATGCGCAGCGACTATGCGACAAAGGTGATCGGTGATTGCTACTTACATAGAGTAATTTCGTTCGAAACGAAGCGTCCTAAAAGCAGGTTAAACTAAGCAGAATAGCAAACTGAAGAAATTCAGGCGGAGTACAGAGTTAATGGAAAAGAAGAAGAACTAATCATAAAGAAGGCCAGAAGCACAGCAAAAACAGAATCGAGATTGAAAGTTAGAGATGGCGACGTGAGAAAAGACAGAAGTGAATCAGCTTGTCGCGTTCAGAGTGGAATTGAGCGACTTAAAGAAACGAATTGTGAGAGCGCTGGGAAACTAACCTCCACACACGGCGAAGTGTCGCTGATTGGCGCCGCAAGGCAGAACGGAACGGTTTCGCGCCCACAAAGCTCTGCGGTCGTCCACGAGTAGATCAGCGAGTATGTTGCGATGTCGACGAGCGCAATCCCTGAGCCGGTACCGATGGCGAGAATACCGTAGGCAGAGTTGAAAGCTAGTGAACAGATTGATTCCGGACTCGATTGCGAAATCCACGGAATAAGGCACACCAATTCGGGCTGAAAAAGACGTCATCAGCGATTGGCCGCCTCAACTCACCTGGTATCCAGCGGGTCTTCGCACACAACCTCCGCGCACCTTCAAAGGCAGAATGTAGCCACTCTGACTTCCCTCCGAGGTCTCTGACGACCGCGAATCCTGGCTCTTCAAGCGAGGCGGTCGCTGGAGGTCCTTAGAAGAGCCGGCGGTAGACTGGCCTTCTTCTTCACCGTTGGCGCTCGTGAAGGACATCGGGGGAATGGTGACAATGGCCACTTCGTTAGAGTTCTCCGTCTTCTGGAAGCGGAACAACGTGATCTGCCCGCTTGATCCTGCGACAAGAAGCATTCGGGACTCCAAGCACAATTCCATTCTGGAAATCGCATGACAGTTCGACTTCAGATCAACGCCTTCTGTGCGCTCGAAGTGGCGACCGGTTTTGAGCTTGTAGAGCACGGAGAGATGCTCACCAGAAGCATGCCAAAATTTAATAGAGCCGTCTTCGTGACCCGTCAGCAGCAGCTCCTCATGGCTAGTTGCGCACTCCCGCCCGATTCCACCCATAACAGGCCATTGCTGAAGCAAAATTTACTTACAGTGGTCAGCCACAGTGCCTCACCCTCTCGCTGAACTGAATCTGCCTACGCTGCTTGCGTCCTTCCATCGCCAACGCGGCAATGAGATCTACGGGACACTCGGAGTAGTACTCGACGCAGGTGACCGCAGATTCGTGGATGTCCATCGGATACGGACACTCAAAACATGGATAACCAAGAGTGTTCAGATCGATGACCAACAGGTCGCTTTTCAGAAGAACCGCGACGGCATATGGTTGCTGAGGAACGTTGACGAAAGGCTGTGAGCAAAGAGTGACGAAGCACACAAGCTGGTGGTCCATTTCCAGCGCTGTCACCGACTTCGCCCCACGCAAAATGGTGAGAGCAGGGAGAATTCCCTCATCGGAAGGCATTCCGCCAGCAAAGATCGTCATCGAGGTTTGGTCGTTGTCCTGGGAGTGCGCCCAGTTGATCTTGGTAACAGGGCGACATCGCTGATTCCCTTGACCATGCGGAGTCGTTTTCGACTGACATTCGCTCAGTCGTTTCGTGTTCCAAACCTTAATATTTCCTCCATTTTAAGCAGTTATATAGAAGTTTGTTTACCGTCAACGATCCGTCCGAGTGACCGCACATGAACTGCCGACCATCGAAATGCCAACTGAACGACCGCACGGGCGCATCGGGGTTTATCCTCTCGGCTTCCCGAGACTGAAGATTCCATAGTACCAGAATGCCCTTCTCGAAAAGGATCAGAATTCGATTCGGGTCGTCGGGGCACACGCAGATTTCCCTCACGAATCCGGGATGCGTTCGGCAACTTCTGCAATTTCGGTTCTCCAAAAGTGCGCTTTGATTGCTCAAAGTTTATTTCTCTTTAATTTGGAGTTGCTTGTAGCGTTTGCTTTATCTTTTGCAAAGATCTCCGGCATTTTGGCACTCGCGCCGTCACTTCTTAAATACCTCCCATTCCATCCAGGCGCCATCGCCCCTCACCGACGGAAGTCAAGAAATCTATCATCGTCGCAGACACTTCCGCTCTCTCCCGCGCAGAAAACCTCAGTTTCGCCTTCGTCGAGGACATATCCGCTAGTCGGCAATGCCCTGCGGAACACACTGACGTTTCGATTCTCCTCTTTTCCGACGTCGTTCCTGTTACGCTTTTGCTTCACTCCTGCGCGAGGCGACAATAAAACGCATCAATAATAAATGGGCGCCCGCGGGCCGCCCATCACCAATGTGGGCACCAATGCCACATGCCAAATACTGACAAGCGACGTCGCTACCGAGTGTCAATAATGAATATTAACAAGGCGAAAAATGCACAGCGCCCCCCGGGGCGAGCCGCTTTCTCATACAGAACAACAAGAGAAGCTCACTTACAGATCGATCGCCTTGTTCCAATTTATCGTGTACGTCGAAAGCTGGAAGCTCGCCACACAGAGAACGTACACATTTCCCTTGTCGGTGCCCACGTAGAGCCATTTGCTTTGGAACGGCAGATGAATGCAAGTCACCTGCAGCACACATTGTTTCCTTCGGAATTCAAGGCAAAACTAACCTTTTCTTTGTTCATTTGAAGACTATGTACAATTTCCGGAACCTTCTGTCGATAGTTCCAGAGATGAACGGTGTCGTCGGGACAAACGGTAATTAGTCCGCCTTCGTTGATGAGAAACTCGACGTGCGTTACGGGCGAGGTAGTGCAGTCGTGATTCAGGTGGTAGTCGTCGCGCCCCAAAAGCCGAATCGATCCTCGCGAAGATCCGATGGCAAAGAGTCGCTGGATGGGATCAAATGCAATGCACCGGGGATCATCGGGAAAACCTTGTCGAACAATCTAAATTCACGATTAAATAGCGGAATCTTGGAGAGAACGAACCTTGGAGAGACAGGTGTGTTCAGGTGCGATGCGCTCATCCAGGTCTAGTTCGGTTTTGACGTGAAGACTGCGGAGACCGTCGAGGGCCGACGCGAGCCTCTTCTTAGCCCGATCCATTTCAGAATTTTCGGTAGGAGATGAGAACGAGAGCAGAATCCCAGGCCTCGTCCATTGATGGCACTGCAATAGTTCGCGTCGAGTCGACGTTCAAATCTGCGCGTTCTGCTCTTCGGATGTGAACGAATTCAGCTGCACGCGATTCTCCGCGGCCTTTCGGATTTCTGAACGAGATTTCTCGAAAACGGGAAGAAGACAACGCAGAAGAAGATGCCACTTAGAATACGGGCGGATTCGGACCACGCCGACACGAATATCAATAAAACATCGCGAAATGAGAAAAAAGGCGCGGAAACTGAGAATCATCCGCACAATCTACAAAAGCGCGAGCTGAATTGATCGAAACTGTCACAGATCCACTTTTGCATCTGCGCGACGAGCAGAAAAGTCGACTCGGAAACGCAGTTGCAGGGGTTGCAGGCAAAGTTTGTAGCCTCCTGCGCTTCATGCTTCTTGCGCGCACCGATATTCGCAATAAAACAGCGCGACAACACTGGCCAAAGTGTTTCCCCTTGTTTTGCTGCTTCGTTTCGTCCTCGTCGACATGCGGGTCCCCGACCTCTCGGAACGAGAATGAAAAAGCCGATTTCGGCCAAGAAAACGAACTAACGCACACACGCCGGGCACAAAAACATCATATAACTCGACGCTCGCGAGGGCGCAGACCGAAGAAGGGGTGCCGGGCCAAATTGGTGTTTGGTGGAATAAGTGGAGACAGACTTGACACCTGAATTGCGCCCCACACCGCCGCCCGTGGCTCTAAAAAGCGATCGAGCGAGAAACAAACAAACAATGGAGCCCTCGGAACATCGACGGCGATCCTCCGATTTGCGTTCGTTCCGGTTTTGGGGCCAACAGAGTGACTCCTACTCGTCCTTCTTCCGATCGAAGCGCCGAGCGTCTTTGTGTGGACGCCCTTAATCTCATATAAATTACACCATCGCCCATCGCCATCCGAGCTGGTTCGGTTAGGTTAGGTTCGGATCGATGCTCCTCTGCCACCCTCGCCCGCGGACTCGAGAGGACAAAAGTCCAATAATCACGTAGCCGACCTCGGTTAGGATATCAACACAATTCGTGAGCTTCAGAAAGCGCAGCGGATTCGGCGGCGGATAAGAAGACAAACCCGAGGGAAGCGAGGAAGCGCAACAAACAATTGCAAACAAGTGCGCGTTAATTAAATAGCGCGAGTCAACGGAGAACTCAATTAAAGAACGCGCAGATCCCACGACTTACGACAGGACGATTAGGCTTCGTCTCGACCGTCATCGGCCTTCTGACGAGGTAAACGCAGTCGCCCAATCGGTCTCGGAACCAATCAAAATCCCATTATTCCGAATCAGAGGACGTCGACAAGAAGCAGCGGAGCCGCAATGTGTCCTGGGAGCGCGAAAAAAGAGTCGGAGGGGGAGGGGGAGGGGAGAGTAGAAGAAGTTGGAAAGCGAGGAATCCCGAGAACCTTTCATTAACTTTTGACGACGGCGTGAGAGGATTAGAAGCGAGGACTAATTGCCGAGTGTGCCTAGGAGGCCGAAGACAGCCCACACGACCACACGTATTCCCGCGAAGGCCTTTCCCACAGAACAGAAGAAAGGTTTAGATCGATTCCCACGACTACGGTACCCCAAGTCCGCCTGCTTCACTTCGACTGTTTCTGGGGTTCTAACGGATGTTTAGCGGAAAAAGTCGAATTTTGTTGCCAAAGAAAACAAGTCGCCCGCAACGAAAACAAACAGATTACCCCATAAGCGAACAAAAGCTCCGCGGACGCCCTCCTTCCTCTCAAAAAGGATTCTTGGGAACCGCGCCCTAATCTCGCGACGCGACTTCCAGACGCGAAAACGAAGTATAATTGTCGCCAGATCCGGAGAAGAAGCGGTCTGTGCGTCTTTCCAGGCCATTAGGCGAATATTCAACGCCTTGCGAAACATTTTGTTATTTGCATTTTCTCGAAACTCGGACCTCAATTATCTTATTATTCGCTTTCGGGAATGGCCGCAAACAAAGGAGAGTTCTCAAGAATTCCGCTCTCGGGGAGTTTGCACAGAAAAAGGCGATATTTCGCTGTTTTCCCGACTTCGAGGGGCGTCACGCATGCGGAGGAAAGCCGCTGCAGAAGGAAACGGGCGGCGGATCGGACCGGGATGCACGACACTTCGGGGTTTGCAGCACGCGACGAGCGAGAAAGCAACGTAGATGACGAGCCACGAGGACTGATATCGATTCGAAGCAGTGGAAGATGCTCTGGCAGAGTCGCGGGACGCTGTGGCAGAGCGTCCGGAATTCGGAGGGCGCGTCGTCGGGGGGCGAATCTCCGAAGCTTTCCGCGGTTTCTGCCGGCGACGGTCTGCAGATGCAAATTGCGGCGCGACGACTCCATCCGCACGCGCTACGCAACGCAGCGAATGACCACGCGCACTCCTAAAGACGGTGCGCGCGCGCTCATCGGATTTCCGCGTGCGAAGAACGCCGCGGAAGTTTGTGTTTGCTGTGAAAGTCGATCGTAATCGACTTTTTCTTAATTTAGTAGACCACAACTGGTTACTTTGTCGATTTGTTGCCAACTTTGGAAGCTTCGAAGCTCGTAAATCACGTTGCGAAACGCAGAACTCGTTTTCATCAATGCTCTGAATCATTTCAACTCTTCAATGCAACCAAATTGCGATTGCGAATTTCATTGCAGAATCTTAAAAGCGCGATTTGTGACTGCGAATCGGTGGTTCTTCAGTTAGGAAGCAGTCGTTAATTTGGCGTTTATTTGAATTGATAGAACATCTGAGGCGTGAGAGTACCCGTTTCATCTCGTGCAAAGTCGAACCGACTTCTACCGAGGCACCGAAGACAATTTCGACATTCTTCGCCCTGGAGCACTCGTCGGCGCATCGTCCTCGCGCGCGGGAAGACGAAGACGCGCGCGACGGTGCACCGGATGCCGCCGGATTTCACGCAAAGGGTTCTGCAGTCGTATCGCAGAGAGTTTCTCGGCGCTTCCGTTAGATTTCTCGCGCGAAGACGTCGCCATCTCTTTGAGTTTTGCTTCGACTCCGGGCACAATCCACTTGGCGATGCCCTGCTCGAGGAATCCGCCGATGTCTTGAGGTCCTGACTGTCGCACTAACGCTTCTTCGCTCATCGGCGATTTGTTGAAGCGAATCCGATGGTATTCTTCGAGTGCCTGGAATGAGGATGAGTGCTTCGCGGTCCACAAATTGGTCCTACCGTATCGCACTCCTTTTGACTCTTCTCGAGGCAAGCTCTGCGCGACTTCTCGAGGGCTTCGCGCTGCTCCTTCGTCATCTGCGGCATCGATTCGGATTCAATTTTCGTCTTCACTGAACTTTCATTTCGTTTCGCGTCTTCAGACATCGAATTCGACATCCCCACTCCCTTCTCCGAGTCTTGGCTCAACTGGATCTACGTTTATCGCACTCGGTGTCTCAGAACCAACCTGCACGTTGAAGGGTTTCATTCCAAACGGAAGCGGAATGTGAATCGCCGACATCGACTGACGCTTCGAACCCGCTTCGGCAGCCGTGTCGATCAGATCACTTAAAGCTGCTAACGGGTTGATCTAAAGATGCCGCGTTATCGACGGAGCGTCGAGGACGAGTCGCTTACGGGGTTCATCTCGGGAAGTTTCATCTTCGACTCGAACGTGTTCTCTGCGTTACTGTAGTGGAAAAGACCTTTCGGCATCGCCATCGTTTCGCCGTTCGCGTGCGACATTGGCATGACGTGCGTCGAATCGAGGGACGGAGATCGTTGGGCGGAACAGAGTGGGACTGAAACGAGAGGGTTGGCGGCTTTTTTCGTGCTTCGCTTACTAATTATTACGGAGAGGAGAAAACAGAATCTTTTGAAGATTTTATCTCCTTTGGACATCGAAAAGAAGGAAGAAAACATTCAGATCACTCATTTTTCGATTTTCCCCGGAAAAGGAAGCGTATTTTGATGCTACTCGTCGTCGATAAAATCCTGAAATGGACCGATTACGTGTGGGATCGCGAGAGAATCACGCGGAGTTGAAATGACCCGATTGGATGGTAGGAAACGTTGGGCAGGGGCAACGGTGGCGCGCGAGCAGCGGAAGAACGGAAGAAGGCAACGCGATCGGGAGCGAACCGGAGGAGCAGAGCAAAGGGTACTGTAGAAGGCACAACTGGAATCGAAGGGCCGCCAGCTGCGTTATATCGCGACAAATCGTCGGTACTTCGTTCGGATCGCTCGCAGCGAGTGTGGAGAAGGGCGGATCGCTTTGGATCCTCCGATTGACACAATTTGCGATTCTGCGGTCGGGATGCGAAGTTGAAAGTTGAAACCAATCGCGCGATCGACCGAAGACTCCATAAATAGCGTTTGACACAAAGTTCAGAGTTTAGACAAAGGGAAACGCGAAAAGTGCGATTGAGCTGCACGATTAACGACTCGAGAACAAAATGTGACAAAGATCTCTGATCGAGGCGACGAACAATCAGATACCGTAGTCCACACACACACAATACAAACACTTGCGACGACCGGAGAGTTGCAAGAAGCGTTCGCTGAGACGCAGACGGGTCGCCGCGTTCGGATTAACGTTTCAGATGATCGGAAATTTCCGAGTGCGATTTCGGTGCGCACTGATCTTTTGACACAGCGTCTGGTGAACGGTCGCTCTGTCCTCTAGAGGCGACAGTGCATGCATCACGAGCAGACTGGAATGTTACAAACAAATTCTGCAGAAAGACGACGCCAATGTTCGTTTGCAAACTGATGCGAGATTCAATGTTCTGACTAAATACACCAATGAACATTTTCCCGGTCATCGCTGCGAGGCACAAAATTGTTTCATCATTCATGCGCGGTTTCTCGGAATCGTAAATTTTCTTTAACCGGTCAGCGATGTTTTTCACTCGCTGATCTCGGTGCACACTTTTAAAAACTTTTCAGTGTTCCTTTGAAGTCGGAAATGCGTCGTTGAATATTCACACATACCGGGTCAGCATCGCCACCTGAAATCTCTCTTTCTTCTTCGCAAGCAACTTATTCGTGTTATCTCCCGCGCAACGATTCATCTTTGTTCGACCGCTCAAAACAGGTCATCATCTCCTGTTTTCTCCATCAACGGCACAATCACAATTTATTTGATCCAAAATGTTCTTCTTAGAAGTTACGAACTCTCTTCATTGACCTCATCGTTATTCACTTCTATCGCGCATCCATTCGGTTGAACGCTGCGGAAAGCCAGTGAACGTCGTCGGAAGTGATCGTTCTTTGCTCCGCCGCTGTCCGACTCGCACGCAACACCTTTGGAATCGATCGTTTCGGCTTAGGAACATCAATCTTCGTCACTTTGATTCTCGCTGAATTTTCCGTAGCTTCTCCCGCTGTCGTTGTCGTCGAATTTGTCGACAGCGTCATGTCAATTGAAGTTTCGTTCGTTGCCATTGTTCCGTTTCTAAAGAATTTGATTTTAAAAGACCGCATTCAGTGCCTTCTTGCTTACTTGGCAGATGCTTCGTACGCTGGTGCTCCAAACTCGCGCACCAGAATGCAGAAAGTCGGTGCATCTTCTTCTGAGCACTCCTCACTCGGTTTTGCCGCAACTAAAAAGTGGAAATGAGATTGGAACGGGTTTCATCGTCGCGCGTCGGTAAAAGCATAAACTATTAATCACCTTGACTCAAAACAACATCGTTGAGTCAGTTCCTGAACGACAACTAGTACAATGTCCATTCGTCTAGTCAAAAAATTGCAGTACGGGAACAAGTGAACTAACCTTGGAGACAATTGCAGAAAGTGTCGTCGCAGAAAATGCGTCCCAACTGATCATCGTAGCACTGATCGTGATTCACGCAACACTGATTGATCGCGTCTGGAATTGTGTGGACTAAAGGATAAAACGTGGAAAACTCACTTTTCAGCGAGGGACAACTCTTGTCGATGGTCGCTTCACTCAACCAGTGGGAAACGGTATCCGTTCCGCAGCTCCATTCCAACTCCTCATCGGAATCCGCCGCCGTAACGGTGCCAACACCAAAAACGATTGCCACGAACACGAAAGGAGCCACTCGCATGATGAAAGAAATTGAAAATCGTCGGAACTCAGTCTGCGACTTCACTTCGCGCGAAGGTCAAACGCGCGACAAGGCGAGCGAGCGAGAGATCAACTCGTCGATGGCGCGATTCGCCATCGAATTCCTGTTTTCGAAGCGCGCGTCTCCGTGCCCCTTAGGCAATAAACAAGTATTCGGTAATCGGGCAGTCATCCGCAAAGCATACGCAATCTGTTTATTCAAATCGCTCCTTTATCCCATCCTCGACTTTTCGCGGTCCGAATTCTCCGCCACCATGCCTCGAAGCTTTCCACTGTGCAGCTGGGTCTTCAACTGTTCCGCGGTGTCGTTCTCCACGCGGTGGATGTCCTCCATAGTCAGTTCGATCCATTTGTCGATCCAGCAGAAAACCTCCCTGAAATCGCCTCTTTAGAATCGACGCATGCTGATGGAGCAACGAACCGATGGAACCGAGTGAAGAGTCGCGGATACTGCTTGTGAATGGTTCGTTCGACGCGCCCCTGGAGTCCGAGCCATTTGAAGTGACCCTGAACCACCTTGTAGCAGCACATCACGGGTTCCGAAGTCGACACCCAGTTGGCTGTTAGGGGTCCGCGGCCGGTCTTTGTAGAACTGAAGACTCTTGGATCGGTTTCGGGTTTGATATCGGTCTTTTTGTTGAGATGGCGATCGTCGTAGATGTCCAGCGTGACCACATCGCGCTGCTTCAGAAGATCTTTGGGCAGATTCAGCGCCTAAACTTTCGAGTGACGAGCGGGAAGGAATTCGCGACTTACGTTTGGCGTCTCTCCGCGGTCGGCGATGTGCATCGATTCGACGATAATGTAGAAATCCTTCTTCATATATCCTGGGTTCTGAAAAGCAAATTACAGAGTGGACAATCGTCTAACAAGAACTTACAGTTACGACTGTCTTACTGTAAGGATACGCGTTCCAGCATTCCTCCTCGAGAATCATCGCTGCATCGGGAAGCATTTTACGAATTACCCACGGCATCTTGTTCTTGATTCTGTAGATCTTCTTCGTGTAAATGCCGCTACCGACGTTTCCCGGGCTGATTTCGTAATTCGTGAAGTTCTCCTGTTTGACGACCTCGACGCCTTCGCCGCCTCCCGTTTCAGCCTTTGATGCCTCGGCCACAGCAAAAAGCTGACCTCTGCGGTATTCCTCGACCTCTAGAGGCATAAGCACGCGGTACTCCTAAACGGAAAAGTAACGGAGACAGCGTGGATCAGAACAACACCTTGATGATCATCTCGGCGGGTGCTCCAATGAACCGTCAGTTGCGTTGTGAACGCAGATGAAATGAAACCGCGGGTCGACTTTTGAGGACTCTGCTCAAACGTCTGATTCGTTGTCTCGACAGCGGCAAGACGGAGTGCACTGCAGCTTTGAAGACTGAATGTCAGCGCTGTACTGGACGGAAGCGCCTGGCTTGTTTTGCCAACATTTACGCTGATTTTTTCGGACTCACGTTTGTGACCTGAATTGAGAGTGAACATAAACTGTTCGAGAAGCTGCATTCCAGAGCGAAATTCCCGCTCAGCTCTGGCGACCTCTGCATGACTGAACTCTTGCGAATCCACCTCCGAGTTGTACACAATCCAGTAAATAGTGAAATAACATAATTAAAGAACGTCTCCGCGTTTCGTCGTGATTGCCATGAGTTGTCACTAATTACGGTAGTTTTGGTGGCGCAGTTCTGTACAGTACAGCAAAAAGGCGAATTGTGCACCTGTGTAAATAAGCGCTGCAGCATTCATGTGTTCGCGGATGAATGACGTCATCCATTGAATTCGTGCGATTTGTCATCTCCGAAAGTTTTACAACACGAATTGTTTCGTCTGCAGAGAATTCGCCTCGTTGTGAACGAAGAACAATCAAAAATGGAACTGGGAAATTTGTATTTTGAAGCTGCCAGATTCAGCGAACACGTAGAAAGTGTGCTCTTCGGCTCGGGCTATCCGCAAACCCCAAAGTGCTTGCAATCAGCGGAAAGCGCCGACTGGCGTTCCCACTCCGCCTTGTTTTCTTATTGTTTCTATCGAACTACTTTTCGCGATTGAGGGGAAAACAAATTAAATCGCTTAGTGTGGGAATGAATAGAACGGTCAACGGCGAGTGAAGTGCGATCAATCTGGCAAACCACTCCGAAATCGCCACTTTTTGTCGCGATTCGAATGTCGCTCCCTCGTTTCTTCCAATCTGCGGAGAAGTGTGTGGGGGAGTGCGAGCGTCCCTCAGCTGTGTTGTAAAGCGACGGAGGACCGGGCGCTCGAGAGCGCTTCGAAACTCGAAAAAACGGAGGACGAAAGAAGCGAAGAGTAAAGCAAACAGCCGACGACGACCGATGTTTCTGGAATTCACAGCCAACGATTAGCGATCCGAAGGCTCCTAAATTCGCATTTATTGAAGCGAATTTGAAGACTGGAAGATGGAATCCAAGAATGTCATATTCGGCGAACAGAAAAGCAGTCGAAGAAGGCTGAGCAAATGCAACTCCAGTGAGAGGAAATGTGGCTTGGGCTTAGCACAAAGAAATGATTGAGAAGTGGGAACTGCGACTGTGATGCTGCTGAACACGGTATTCAATTGCGTCTCTGCGGAAAATTTAATGCAAAATGCAGATTTGTTTCGAAAACATGAACGAAACCAGAAAAGACGGAGAATCGGTTTGCTTTCTTCCAGAAGGATTCATCATGCGCGCAGAATCCATCGTTCGAGCCCTTTTCCACAGGTTGTTTGTTGCTTCCAGCGAAAGCGTATGACTCCCCCAGGAATGACTGTAGCATTCGATTTCCTCTGAGGCTCGTACAACGGCGGCACTCGCTCACTCACTCGCTGCCTTTCCGCTCCATGACACGACATCGCAGCGTTGTTTGGATTCGCACCGTTCGATCGTTTACAAAACGCCGCGCCCTGCGGCGTTGTTTACCACTGTTTGCACAAACGCCGCCGCAGTTTATGCGAGTGACCCCGACTGACCGATGGGCCGCAGGTCGGAGTTGATTTGAGGACGAAGTCGAGAGGCGAAGAATTCCGAGAATACGTTTTTGTCGCCGGCAACTGTTGTGACGTCATTTTGTTTCTAGAGGATTACGGTAGCATCCACAACGAAAAAGAAAACAAAGCCGAAAACGTCTCGAGCGTCAAAGTTCGTTAAATTCAACTTTCCGACAACAAATATCCTCAATGGAAGCGTGTTCGAAGTTTGGATCAGATACAGTATCCCAGAGCGCACAGAATCCGCTCGGCCCCTAGATGGCGTCGACTTCTCACGGAGGTTCTGAGGACGCGTCCATCGTGTTACAATGCGCGAGATGTTTTGGAGTTTCTCGACGTCGGAGGGCGATCGGTTGGTTGGGAGTGGGCGGATGGATGGGATAGCGGGGGCCTGCAAGGTTCTGCGTTGCCTTCAGGCGTCTCTAGCCCGAACGAGCCCGACAGGTGGTCGGAAAGGGAAGGGAAACGGAAAACGGAGAGAGCAGAAGACGGACGCGTCGCGGCGGCCCCGACGTACGCCCCCCGCGGGCGGCGATTTGGCCCTCGCCTCAGGGCATAAGATACGGGAAGGAGACGGATCAGTCAGGGAGGATCACTTCCAAGTGTTGTTCTGTTTGTTTGCGGCTGCGCCTCAGTTTCTGTACAATCCACCGACCATGGACGCCATCAAGAAGAAGATGCAGGCTATGAAGATCGAGAAGGTATGCACTCTTAAGGGATTAGGGGTCCGGGCGAGCGCGCGGAAGAAATCCCCGCAGGCTCTGCGCGATGGAAACTTCAAAAAAGGGCGAAATGCGCCTAATTAGCGCTAATTGAAGGATTGCGGATTTCCCAGATTAACTGCCTTTGTTCTTCAACTTTGCTTTTCCAAAAAGTCGTCAAAAGACGCCGCACCCTTTCGAATTCCAAACTCCGGCGTTCCGACGCCCCGCTCACAGAAGTGTCGCGCAGATTCCCAATTCCTTCGGCGTTCCTTTCGCTTTTTCTATTTTTATCGTGTCGAAATCTCGGCGCTTCGCCTCCCTCGGCGTCATAAATCGCGTCGTCTCGATGTTCTCTCCGATGTTACAACTCCACCGCCGCGGAGATTTTCTCCGACAGATATCTGTAGCTGCTGTTGCTGTTTAAAGCGCGGCGCTCGGAGGCGAAGAGTTTCCGCGGAGAGAGACCGGAGACGACGATGCTGTGCGCGCTGGTTGCGGGAAGGCGCTGTAAAGTGACTCGAAGAGCCGGGAAGAAGCGGATGAGCAAGTGGCTGGTTGCTGCAGAGGCTAAGTGGGGATGAGTGGGAGGTTCCGAGAACCGGGAACTCTTCCGGCGCGAGGGTGCACAACAGGAAGAAGAGAGCACAACTAAGGAGCGCACCTTTGTAGGACAATGCCCTCGATCGAGCCGATGCCGCCGAAGAGAAGGTCCGCCAGATGCAGGAGAAGTTGGAGCGCGTCGAGGAGGAACTCCGCGACACCCAGAAGAAAATGGTCGCCGTGGAGAATGACTGCGACAAAGCGCAAGAAGACCTTGCCTCCGCCAACACCTCCCTCGAGGATAAGGAGAAGAAGCTCCAGGAGGTAAGTTCGAGGGCGATCGGAAGCAGCGGTTGAGCCTTTCAGAGAGAAAGAGAGAGAGAGAGAGTGTCTTCGAGAGTGGAGGTTACGGTAATGGGAACAGAAGCCGGGAAAGGAAGGGAAAAGCATCGCCGATCGGTGACTCAGCCGCGTCGGTCGCGCGTTAGTCATTCGAATTCGAATCCATAAATGACCAATGCAGTCAGTGGCGGAGGCAGGCGGTCTGCACACCCTCGCGTCCTCGCCAACCAGCCGGCGATCCAGCCGACAGCCGCGCGATCTATAGACCACTGCCCATCGCCACGCGACATCATTCCATTTGCGTCGTCGGTGCTTTGTTCGGCTGCAATCGCTCGCATTTCCAATTCTGGAAGGCAGCACTCGCTTCGCCCTTCGCCCGCCGAGTCATCAGCTTATCACCACCATCTTTGCCGATGCTGCGCCCGCCGTTCGCCTTACAGTCACATTTCGCCCGTCAGCGTGCACGCCTAACAGTCACAGCTATCGGCTTCGTCGGCTCAACGCAGCCTTCGCCCCTCCGCGCCGATATTTGCTCATTTCGTCGTTCGTCATCGTTCTTCTGCCCTCTTTGCCTCCCCGTCGCTCTCCAAACGCCGCCGCACTCCTCTTACCGGTTTTGCGACTGTCAGCAGCGCCGGCGGAGTCCCCCTCCCTCTCCCTCCTTCTACTTCTGCTCCCGACCCACCTCATTCGCAACACAGCGCTCTTCGGTTACTGTCGACTCGAGTTTCTTGTCCCGCATCTTGGCCCACGCCGCGTCCTTCCGAGTCGTTCGCGTTTTCTTCCGGAATCAGCTGTTCATCCGCGTGCCGAGCTTCAGCTTCAGCCATGTCAAAGGTCGATAAGGGAGGTGCCCAGCAGACGTCGCTCCTCGATGTCCTCAAGAAGAAGATGCGCCAGGCGCGCGAGGAGGCCGAAAACGCAAAAGACGAGGCCGACGAGGTGAAACGCCAGCTCGAGGAGGAGCGCAAGAAGCGCGAAGATGTGAGTTGTGCTCTCCACCGGGGGTTACGTTGCGCTCCGCGATTCCATCTCGCATTATGCATGCACGTTGTCACTCTATCGGCGCCCGCTCGTCTCTCGCGCAGAATTGATCCAAATCCGATTGTTACTGTTTTAATCGCGAGAAATTTGCATTCTCTGCGAATTGATCGGCGGGCGACGAAAGGATCAATTAGGTTCAAAGAGCGACAACGACGCATGTGGATGGAACGCGTTAAGGGGTCCTCTAGGAGCGCACAATGCGAGTACACAGATTTCCTTTGAATGGCGCATAATTAATTCAGGCGGAGGCCGAAGTGGCCGCGCTCAATCGACGAATCGTGCTCGTCGAAGAGGATCTCGAACGTACCGAAGATCGTCTCAAAGTCGCTACCAACAAACTCGAGGAGGCCTCGAAGGCCGCCGACGAGGCCGAACGGTAATTGCGCGTCCACCCGACCCCCCGAACCCCACTCTCGGCACAGTTGACACTCTCTGAAGGCATCGGTCGCTGCTTCTGGTTTCGCTCGCGAAGCCGCGCTTCTAATCGCCGTTTTCAGGCCGAAGGCGAAGTCGCCGCCCTCAACCGCCGCACTCAGCTTCTCGATGAGGAGCTCGAGCGCGCCGAGGAGCGTCTGAAGGTCGCCACTGAGAAGATGGAGGAGGCCTCGCAGAACTGCGACGAATCCGAGCGGTAGGCGCCCCGAAGGGGCAGCCGCGCGTCCCCAAACGCTGCTTTCGGTCCGTTGTGCTTGTGCCAACAGTGTCACGCGTCCTACAAAGTCCCTTTTGTCCAATGTCCACGTTCAATGTGACCATGTTTGTGTGTGTACAGCGCCCGCAAGTCGATGGAGACTCGCTCACAGCAGGACGAAGAGCGCGCCAACATCCTCGAAGTGCAAGTCGACGAAGCGAAGGTGATCGCCGAAGAAGCGGACCGCAAATACGAAGAGGTGCTCTCAGAATCCTTGGAACTCCTCTCTTCTGTCCTCCCACGTCCCGTTCGCCTCTCACTCACTCTCGGTGTGCCGTGCTCCGCTCACTTCTCCGCTTATCACTCGCCTCTCGCTCGAGCACTCTACCGAAGCGTACGGCGTTGTAACAGTCCGCGTTCCCGCGGGCATTTCGAGTGGCGCGCGGGCCGCGGAGACAAACACGGTCGCTGTTTGCCGACGCGATTACTCGCGCGCTTCTCACACGCCTCGCTTCGCCCTGGAATCCTTTCTATCGATTACAGTCTCCCCACCACAACTCTTAACACGAATGTTTGCGATTTCAGCGCGCGCAAAGCGCTCGAAAACCGAATGGACGTCGACGACGACCGCTGCGCCGACCTCGAATGCAAACTCCGAGAGGCTCAGGCTCTTCTGCATGAGACCGAAAACAAATCCGACGAGGTTCGGTTTTTCACTAACAGCCTGACAAACATACAAACATAGTCGTTACATGTCGTCTCGTCCGTTTCGTTCGTCGGTGAAGGGTCGAAAGCACGTTTCAGGTGGACGACGACGGCGTCTCTTCCCCCGGAAAGCGGCCAATAACTTTTCTTTCTCTGCAGAGTACGAAAGGTGATGGAGAACCGCTCCTTCCAGGACGAGGAGCGCGCCAACCAGGTTGAGGGTCAGCTCAAGGAAGCTCAGATGCTCGCCGAGGAGGCTGACCGCAAATACGACGAGGTTTCTGTGCATGAAACGGGTTACTGTAACGTGGGGGTGCATGCGGGTCTAACAAACCTATTAATCATCAGATTTCCTCTAACTTCTCGTCAGAGGCGAGCGAATCGTAATCGTTGCATTGCTTCAGGTCGCCCGCAAGCTCGCCATGGTTGAAGCCGACTTGGAACGCGCCGAGGAGCGCGCCGAAGCCGGAGAAAAGTAAGTTGACCGCCTCATCTCCTCAGATCTTCTCTTCTGCTGCGACTTCTGCGCCGACGCCCGAGACTCGCTCGCGGAATCCCCTCTCTCTATCTCTTTCTTTCAAGCAAAATCGTCGAACTCGAAGAGGAGCTCCGCGTGGTCGGGAACAACCTCAAGTCGCTCGAACTGAGCGAGGAAAAGGCGCTCGAGCGCGAGGAGACCTTCGAGCAGCAGATTCGCCAGCTCGACATGCGACTCAAGGAGGTTTCTAAGCCCTCTGTCGACTCTTCTAGCATCGATCTCTCTCTCTAACTCCCTCCACTCCCCCCGAATCCCTCTATCGAGATCCTCTAACTCACTTTTTGCTCACAGAGACGCGCGCGAGATGGAGCGCGAGTTGCGCGCCGTCGGAATCAATCTGAAAACGCTCGAAGTAAACGAGGAGCGCGCGCTTCAGCGTGAAAACTCGTTCACTTCGCACGTCGTTCATCTCGAACAACGCGTCAAAGAGGTACTACGGTAGTCTACCGTACTCGGTGTTGTTCTGGTGGTCGGTCGTGGCGCTTGCATGTCAATTCCTCGCTTCCTCTGGCTCCCTTCAAAATGCTCGTTTCGTGAATCTATCGTATCGTTTCTTAAATTCGTTTCGTGCAGCAAGATCGTTGAACTCGAGGAGGAACTCCGCGTCGTCGGAAACAACCTGAAATCCCTCGAGGTCTCCGAGGAGAAGGCTCTCCAGCGCGAGGACTCCTACGAAGAGCAGATCCACGCTCTCTCCGCCCGTCTGAAGGAGGTGCCGTTTGTTTGTTTGTCTGTTTGCATGCCACGTCCGTTCGGTCTCGTTACCGTACTCTGCTCGCTTTGCGACGAGCGACTCTCCGTCTTGCTCGATACTGAACCGCGCCATTTAGGCTGAGACCCGCGCCGAGTTCGCCGAACGATCCGTCCAGAAGCTCCAGAAGGAAGTCGACAGACTCGAAGGTAAGCGAATCCCCCACTCACTTGCCCGTTACCGTAACCGTGTCCGTCGTTCTCCGTTCACCGGATGTACCGTAATCGTTGTGTCAATGGTCGTTGTCCTCTAGACGATTTGTTGCTCGAGAAGGAGAAGGTCCGCAACCTGACCGACGAGATCGAGCAGACCGTCCAAGAGATCCAGGGATCTTAAACTCCACCGTCGTCTTCGCCTTCCTCGTCTACCGTATACCCGTCAATTTGTGTTTTGTGTTGTCTTTTCGTCGTTCCCATCAACGTCGTCTTCGTCTCCATCGGTTTGTGGTTTCGTCTTCGAATGCGAGTGCTGCACGAGCGGAATGGTTGCATGGATGTCGTTGAATCAGATCTAATTACCGTAACCTCTAACTCCAGCCCCTCAGCTAACCTACTGAACTGAATGCTAACCGCAACCGAGTGTCATTGCTTTTCAGATTCCAAAGACTCCGCCGAACGAAAATCCAAGCACCTGCAAGACGAACTCGACCGCATGCTCTCCGAGCTCAACTCCGTCTGAGCGAAGACTCGGTCATCCCATTCGTCTAGTCAGCCGTCGTGTCCCCGTGGGACTCCATCTCTCGTCACTTGCATCCGTTTGGCTTCTCTCTTCTCGATACTCTTCACCACTCACTTCGCTCGACTGAATCCGTTTGTGTGCTGATCGCGCTGCCTAGCGACATACTGTATCGATTCTGATTTCTCTCTAACTAATAAGATATTTACAAATACATCGACAATAATTCGCATGTCGACTTCTCCGTCCGTCCGTCCGAAGTCTCTCTTTCCGTTTCGTTAGCAGAGCGCTCTGCAACCACGCGCACTCATCCCACTTCATTACAGACGACCTCGTCCACGAGAAGGAACGCTACAAGGCCATCAGCGAGGAGCTCGATGCGACGTTCGCGGAATTATCCGGTTACTGAGCCTTCTTTTCGCCCGCCCTCGTCTTCCTTCCCCTGTAACATCTTTATCTTCTCTCTCGCCTCTCTCTATAAAAGTGTAAACGTTGCGTGGTCGTGTCAGCATTCTTTTCTTCGACTCCGTTGACGTCGAGAACGCGATCGACTCACAAACATCGTAATAGTGTTTTGGCGCAACTCATAAATGTCAAATTTCTTGAATAAAATTTGATCATAACAATTCGCCTCCCACATTCTCAATCGCATCTGGATGTTGTTGTCGCCTCTGCGCCACATTGGGGCCAAGCTTCCCATTTGTTTCTTGCATTTCCGATTTTCCCGGGAAGTAGGAAGCGGCCTTCTTGAAGGTGGGGAAGTTTTCGATCTACCGATCCGCAGGCCGTCGCCCAGCGGCTGGCGTTGTCGGAATTGGGGTGCTGCGACAAAAGCTTCTTGGTAGGCTAACCACACCGCAAATTGATTAGGCGTTTAGTTAGTTATTGGTTTAACAATCTTCCGAGAGCACAATTAAATTCCTGGGAGCTCCTCAGAATCCAAACCCCTTGCTGCGGTACTGCGACTATCAATAATTTCGGGATGGATATCACCAATTTCCACAACAACAAAAAATCGAAATGGCTAATATATCTAATTTTGATGGCTTTTATTGTCAGAACCTAACAGTCTCCGGCTCGGGTGTCAAACTGTGTTTAATAATAAATGAAACAAGCAACAATAACAAATGTTAACTAGCCCTAACATGTCCTCTAATCTCTAAGAACCATTTGCAGTATTCTCTTCAGAACATCCGGATTCATCTTCGTCTGTACCTCGCTGGCTTCCTCTCCTTCTTTGAGGCTTTCCGTTGTGGTTTCTTCTTTAAAGAGGGGGTGCGGTCCGTCAACATAGCAAACGTTCGTCCGATTGTTTTTAAATCCGTCAATATCAATGTTGATGGCAAGAGTGTTGAGTTGCGCAATTGCAAAGAAGAACTCATTACCATCCGAAAGAATCAACTGCGAAACAAGAGGACGATCGAGATCCGTATATTGTGTGTATCCTAAAAATATCAGAATATGGGTACAAAATGAGAACCTGCACATACCAAGACAGTGAGCTTGAGCGTTCAGCCAAGAAAACAGTGAAGAAACAGCAGCTGCGGTCATTGCATCAGCTCTAACTTTATCGCGCTCTTCTCCATCAACTTTCCAAAAGTTTGTCAAATCGTTTAAGGCGCTCATGTCTTTTATAGCCAATTGTCCATACATATGGCTTTCGTTAGAATCCGATTCATATCCCGGACATTGCCATAATATATCTGCATCTGGCCACATGTTGAAAACTTTAGGGGAGTAGACAACGTCATTCTCGACGTCAACGCCTTCGTCAAAAACCGCTTCATTAGCCCGATCAGACTCCAAATCAAACAGCTGCAACGCGTTTACGTGCTAATGGTTGGCTGCATTACCACTCCTTACCTGTTTGGGAGATTTTCGAGAACGTAATTGAGCCGCCATTTCATCGCGCAATACAAAGCTTAGTTCACCAAGCTTCCTTCTAAACAAGTAGAATTGCTTGCAAAATCAAAAACAAGTATATCATACCTGTCATCACCAATAAATCGATTAGCATAACGCAATTTTCGTTCTACCACGTCAGTTCCAATAACTTTTTTGTCATACATTGACAGGAAACCTGCGCGAACCCAAAACGATTCACATCTGGGCGAATGTGAAACTCGAAGATCTTGGAACGTTTTCACGTTATGAGCCAAGCTCATCATAGCATCATCAATGACATTTCTCAAAAGACGATTGATTTTTTCGGAATTTGACAAGTCTACAGAATTGGAGTTGATTTGCGCTTCAAGGCTTTCCATGAGACGAGCCTGAAAACTAGTATAGTCAAACCACATGTTACAACATCAAACCTCAAATCTTGTGGTGGGAGGCACTATGCCCTCATAAAATCTGTCGAATTCTTTCTGGTCCGAGACTACGCGGCTTTTCGTGATGTATTTGTAAAAGTCCAGCGAATCAAAATATTTAGGAATGGATGGAACGTTCCACGCTTTCCGGGGCGACATAAGCTGAGGATGCCATTGTCTAGAGATTCGTTACATTTAATGGAGACTCTCTAGACATACATACCTCCGCCAAGTCTTCTCAGGTGCGTTCCAGGCTCGTTCGTACGGATTCACAAACGCAATTTTTTCAGTTGCATTAGGCATTGACTCAACCTTATTGCCAACATCGTAGTAATCGTACAATCGTGGCCCGTGGCCATTTGCATCCCCAGCGTTCTACAAATTTCATGAAACGAAAGTGTTTATATTCCACTTAAAGACCAACCGGAAATTCTTCTTGCAGCATATTTCTGGGCTCATGCGGCGGAAGAGTTCGACGGTAGTAGGGCGGTTTCACCAACTTTTCACGAACTACGGCATTGGAACCGCTGTTAGACGATGCTAATCGTGAACTGGCGAGAACCCGATTAGATAAAATAGCCGAACTTCTACGCATCCTGAACTAAATTCCTCTAGAAAGTTGTCAAGAATGATGTTATATTTAGTTCGTTTCAAACCGCGCCACAACAAAACACAAGTGTAACGCATAGTCTGATATGTGATTATGGAATAAAACGGGTATATTTACATTTCGACTGACCGCGATCCGTCAATAAGGAAAAGCCGCCATACGGGCTCTTGGCGCGATGTGTCGTGACACAAACCGCGACTTGCTGTGCCACATACTGTGGCCTGTTACGGCGCGGGTCCAATAAATATTCAAAAGTGCGAATTGAACGCCAAATCAAAATGTGAAGAGGGAATGAATAAGTAATAGGATTCATTGATAACCCGTCAGTTTCTATCATTAGTAAATACATTTTTAGTAAATACACAAAAAGTCAGTATGAAAGAACTTTGAGATCTTAAGTGAAGTGATATCAACAAAGATTATTATGACGAATGAGAGAACCAAATGAAGGAGACAGAAAAGTGTATAATACATAAGTCAATGCAAGGTTGATAAGGCAGTATCTCTGAATCCACGTTCTAGCGGTCGTGGGACGTCTGAAGTCAATGGAGCTGCTTCGGTTTGAACAATAAGGACGAGAGGACTTTCAACGTTGTTAGGGTCAATCCGAGCTTCAGCTAAGGTCATGCTTTCATCAAGTATATTACCATCGTGATAAATCAATTGATCAGCTGGCATTTGTTTCAATTTCTGGTACAGCTGGAGTTTCAGAGTCATTACCGTATCCGTTGACTTTAGCTGAAATAACGAGATACGTGAGCAACAAAACACTTAATTTAAACTCAGAATTTTATGTACCTTTACTTTTATTAGATTTTTTGCTAGCGCCCTTCGGGTTGTGGCAGTTTTAGTATTGGCAGACGTGGTGGAATCGTCAGGCTCATCGCCCTTCTAAAAATTACAAAGTTTAAAAGTCGTTGCCATAAATTGTTACCAATTTCACGTAAATATCAGCTCCTTCCACATACTCAAAACGTTTCAAGTCGTCGAGTCTGTGTTTTTCACTTGCACAGTGTTCACAAAAATTGTTGGGTGAAGCTAAAAAATGTTCGTAAAGCAATATGAAAAATACTGAAATACCACTAGAGTCCAAAGAAATTTCAACGAAGTCAGTTACTTTCTCGGGAATGTATGAAGCAAATAAATTTACAACCGCATCCCATTCCTCATTCGTTATAGGAACTGGCCTTGCCGATCCATTAAACACGGCCTCATCCAGTGCCAGATAAGGACGACCATGTTGGCACAAAATGCAATCCTGACAAATAGTTGGTAACGGAAGCTTCCCTTTCCCTCTAAAAAATTTCATGTAAATCCACTAATCTGACGTGTGTATGTGTACCTTTGGGCGGTCCTCATGTTCACAAAAAAGTTTGAACAGATGGCTTTAGTATAATGAGGCATGTCTTTGGCCTTCAATTTTCGTTTGTCAGCATTTCTCAAAAATGGGCCAAGTTGTCCAAAAATATCCGATATTTTCTGATTTTCTTCTTTTTCGTTTGCTTCTCCTACCTAAAATTACTTCAGTTGGGAACACTACTCCTGAAAATCGTAAACATACGAAAAATTCATTGACACATTCGTCACATTCCGTTTCTACACACGGAACTGTGTTGTAAAGTTCAAAATAACCATTCGTCAGCTCCTCCCATTCTTCTTTGAGGACCCAAACACGATTTTTTGCATAAGTTAGTTTGTCTGCAATTACACCATGTTGTATGACCCAAATCCACAGAAATACTTACCATGTGTACATAGCAAAAGGCTGTTGAAATAAACCGGCCGATCAGGATCACTAGTATCATCCCCATTGTCCACGCTGTTCCCGTTATTTTTTGATGTTGAAGACATAGAGGAAGACGGTCTTGGAATATGCTCTCTTTCAGCGACATTAGTGGTTGATTCAGATTCCATAGTATCAGAAGATGGTGTACAGTCACCGTTCTGACAGAGTTTCATATCCATTTCCTCGTAAGCAGAGCCATTGTTTAAGTCTTCGCTGGCAACATTGTCCGGACTATTCACATCGTCGAATCCATTTTGTGGGACACATAATGCGGTATGATCGCTGGCGTTAGAATCAGAAGAAGTCGTGGTTTGTCCATCTTTTCTCGGAGAGGCAGCAATCTTCCGTTGCTTTGGAGCAGGTTCACCACTGTCACTTACACTGCTTTCACCATCAGTTAGATCAAATTCGTCCTCAGCCGGTTCAGGATCTTTTGTGCCTTTTCGGATAACTTTATCGATGATCTTTTCCAATCGCTTATTTCTTGATCTTTCAAATCTAATATTTCGACTTCTAGAATTCACGATTTCCTTCCAATCTCGAACAGTTTCCACTCCAAAAGCGTCAGTCATGTTCACTTGTAATAACTCATCTTCAGATGTTTCTTGTAGTGACTAGAACGCTCGTAACTATGTTGTCAACAGCAAAAAAATCAAATTTGAAATACCTTGCAGGGTAAAGCATTCGTCGTAAAATTTAGCTGTAGATCCTCTTGTCGGCTCAAATTCGTTACATATTCCATCTGTTGCAAAGCCAGTTTTTTAAATGATGTTAGATGTCTCTTCGCAACCCAAACTGCTTCAGCTGGAGGCTGATACTCAGGAGGATTTGGAACTCGTTTGAAGTCGTGAGCCCTGAATCTTTTCGTAGGTTTCAGAACAGCAATACAACGTTCACATACCTGAATTTATTCTTCAAAATGGCTTGAACAAGCGCACAGGTTCCTTCTAAGCGATCTTTGAAAGATCCCTCGTATTTGAAGAGCTTGACACATTCAATGCAAACATCACTTCTAAAAAAGCGATTAAAATCAAATAAATGACCAAGATGTACCCGTCGCAAATTTTCACTGAACCATTTGATTCGACATCGCCATAATACTCAAAACAATCTTCTTGAGCTTCTGCTTGTGCCACGTATTTTCTCATCTGTTTCAGCCCTAGATTGTAACGGCGAAGCATTGATTCCGCGGGAAGACGCTGCACCAATTTCACGTCACCTCCAATTATAGCATTCAAAGACAACTTCCCATGAGAGCACATTTGAATTTGTGTATCAGGTAAGGATTCGATGGGGTAAATCTCCGATTGTAATGAATTATTGTCAATGATCTGTATTATTAAATCATAAAAACAAAAATAATTGGGAATCATACCTGTACGCCAACATCCTTCATCACTTCTACGGATTTGCGTTCAGCTGACTGGATCTCTTTCAAAAGAGTTGTCGGTAGAAAGACATAATTTTCAGGGTTCTTTTTAGCGGTGGTTCCATTGGATACTTCCAGCAGCTGCCAGAGCTCGAATATCCAGTTGTATCTTTGCTTAACCGTCTCATTCCAAAGAGACACCGATTGGCTTCCTTCATTACGATCGCGGGAAAAATCTAGTTTCAGTTTTTCCCTTATTCCATCTACAATTGCTGCTGGAGGAAGTTGCGGCTCACTTATTTCATCATCATTCTCTTGTTCAGTTTTCCGATAAATTAGTGCATAGCATCCACGCATTTCTGGAGTAGCCCGAGAAATTGTGTCTTTTTCAACAGAACAGCCAGGGCACTTAGTTTCTTTAACATCCTAAACATTGACAATAAAGCAAAGAAGTGAGTAAGTGAAGTGAGAAAGTAAGCGCATCCAATCTCTTGAAAATTGTTCAGTTACCTTATCATTGTAGGTGAACCAGTGACCACTTATTGGATCCTTTATGACGTCGTAATAATGTCCTGAATCAGTGTTTGGACCTTCATGAATCATGACTGCTGATAATTCGTATTGCCAAGCACCCCCAGAAATGTTTGACGCAAACTTTTTAGTATCCAAGGTTTTAGGAAATTGAAGCGGAGAAGTAACTTTCTTGTTTCGTCCTTGGTTATCAAATGTATAACGATTTAAGGAAAGCATTAATACAGGAGGTAACTCCACAACCTCGCAGACTTTAGTTGTTGTTCCAACGCTGCCGCAAATGTCACAGCGATAGTCCGTTAAACTAAATATAATTATATGCTGTGCTGTGTTAATGAACTATAAACCTACACTTCAGGGGTAAAATATTTTTCTATTGCTTGAGTTAAGGATTTGAAACCAATAATAGCGAGTTGAAGACTTCGAAGCATCGTAACACTATTTGATCTCCGTTTTCCACATTCACATGAGATTGTTTCCTGTACACGGCCTTCGTAACACTGACGGATGATTTTTCTGATGTTTTCACCGTTTGAGTGAAACGCAAGATTTCGTTCCAGAGCATCGAAAAAAAGCATGGTAAACTCAAGAGCATCGTGCTGTTCGTTATCTAGCTGGAGCAATTCCACAAGTTTCTGAGCACTAGCGTCTTCATAAGGAGTAATTTGCATAGTTACAAATAGCTCTTGTAAGCAGTTCATTACGGCTTGAATGTCCATTCTCGTAAAATCTGATTTAACAAAACTTTCGTCTGGCCTCCAATCAAAAACACACTGGCGTATTGTGAGATCATTAAAGCAAATCTGGAAAAAAAGTTATCAAACTATGATTTCATAAAACGTGTCGAAACAAACCTGAAGAAAGCTATTTACATAGCATGAGTTTCCCACATTCACCAATCCACAAGGTTGAGCGCTTGCGTCTCTCGGCGTGTAATCTTCCTGCCGAATAACTTCTGGGTTCTGTGATTTCAAAAGTTTCTCCCATTTTTCAAGACCAAGTCTGTGCAAACAAAGTGGATTGGCCCGGCAGTTCTTCACCCTAAAATGTTACTCATAAGTCAAAATTGTGAGTTAATAAAAGAAAGCGTTCAAATCAAAACCTACTTTGGTTGTGGAGCTCCATGTTCCAGACATCTTGCATTGTTGAGGTGATAAGCAGCCCAACTTGCGTTGAAATCTACAACATCAGGAATACGCAGTGCTTCTACATGCGGTAATTCGCGAGTTTCTGTGATCTAAAGCGCAGTTTTAAAAGTGACGCAAATTACTTCCTGTCAAACCTTTCGTCGAGAGGTCGTGTTCCTCCGTTTCGAGTACGATGAGATCGAAGTCCCCCGTGCCATAACGGCAATAAAGTTGAACAAATTTCTGGCTCACCTGACGCACGACCGCTGAACAAACGAGAATAAGTAAACCCAAAAGCAAAGATTCACGGCCCCCGCACTCGAAGAAGACTAGTTAGAACATCGGTAGAAAACGAATAAAGCCAAAAATCGCGCGGATCCGCCACCGTACAGACGACGCCGTTAGCGCGAACACGACTGTCGTTACCGTAGAGCTCCCAAGGTTGGCAGGTCTTTCGCTTCGAGACCACTAAAAAGTTTTCTTTATCTGAAAACAACCCTCTTGAACAAAATTTTGTGCGATTGTAGATTCTGCTATCGTTAGAACGACCCGGTGACGCCGATGCTAAAAGTGATGATCGCCGTCGTTTGCGACAATCACTTTGCGAATCTTCAAAAAGCGAAATTCTCTCGGAATTTGACGTACGCGACGTGCTCCACCCGATCTCGACACGCGGCTACAGTACCTCCGTGGGTCTTTCCACACCACTGGAGTCGCATTTCAATTACCGTACACTTCACGCGAGGATGTACTGAATCTCACAAAATGCGAATCGCAACGCGCAGTTCGCAGTCGCCGTCCGCGTGAGTCCGTTCTTCATAATTAAACTTACCGTATGCTCAAAAATCACAACATCACAGTATGCACGTCTCATCAAACCATATAGAACCAACGTGTAATATTCAAGTTTTTTTCAAATAACAACATCTTCAACACAAAAACAAACGTAACAGACAACAACAATATCTAGAGTCCTAGGTGCTGTCACCAAGGACGTTTTCAACAATTGAAACCCGTGAGCATCCGAAAGATTCAGCGAACGGGTTACGGGCGCAAGCGTCGAACACGCCTCCATAACTGTCGGAATCATCTTCACTATATACGGCACCTTGGAATGCCGGAATCAATTTGGCTATTTCTGGTCGTTTTTGCAGGGCCAATGCCCAACAAATTTCAGAGGACATCGAGTGCTGCTCACCAGTTTTAAAACGTAGTTGTGTCGAAACAGCTCGTGCAGCCTAAAGAAAATGTTCCACACATTGGATCCACGAACTCTCACCTCTTCACGCACGTCCACATCTTCGTCTTGTAACAAGAGTGCCAACAAGTCGTCGAACTCCTTGGGATATCTTCCTTCTGCATATACACATTTTAAACTCGTACGGCACTCATACTTACTGTTTTGTTCAATTGTGGTTAAGATCATTCCGAGGACTCGAGTTCTCATACCAACGTCATCGGAAACTGTTGCGTCCCTGATCCATTTCAGCACCCTGTTATCATTGATTACATCTTTTTGTGATATGCAAAGCCAGATGTACGACTCCACTGTGTTCTCGTCAAATTTTTTCAAATCAACTGCGAATAGTTCCTTCGGGAATGAATTTGACTCTCTCTGTCTTTCACTCGAATATCTTAGAAGCAACCATATCCACGGGGAGGTGGACTTGAGAGCATCTCTAACAGCCCACGAGATAACGATTTCATTGGCTTCTTGGTTTGATTTAACAAGACTCCGATATGCCTCGATCCTTAGTTGCTCGTTCAACTTTTGTTGTTCCCATAATTCCTGCATCACCGCAAAATAAATCGTTACAATCGCAAATAACTTACGGGAAACAAAGCGACCAATCTTCCGAAAGGTCTCGAAGACAAATCGTGTTTCCGCTCATCCCACTTTATTAGCTCTGCTTCGCAAACGCGCTTTCGAAGTTCTATGGACCCTACTTCCGACACCAAATGAATCAATAGATTTACATTGAAGTCGGGCCAATTTCTGTTTGAGTTATAATTAGTCCACAACTTTTCGCAGATCACCGCCACATTTCTTAAAACATCCTCGGACCAAATCTTTCCTTCCGTTCTCGTGATTCCGGACAGCTAAAAAACACATCAGATTGCACATCTTAACAGTGGGTACCATCAACAAAACAGCGTTGAACTGGTTAGATGATAAATTCGCATCGCTGATTCCTTCCAAGGCGGTCGTAAGTTGGCAAATATCCTCATTCTCACTGATTGAAACGAGAGCTGCAACCGCCAACTCCCGGGTTTTTTCACCTTTGCATGATACAAGAATCTTCCACACACTAGGAATGAATGTGCTCAGCTCGAAACTGCTGTTGCGTGAACCTATTTGCGGCGTAGAAGGAAAGAGATGGCACAACAAAATAAGCAGAGGAAAGACACGGAACTCATTCTGACCGTCCAATCTGAGTGAAAGCTGCTCGTGCATAAAGTCGAAGAGCGTGGGAAACCTAGAAACGATAAAATCAACTGTATCCTATGAAGGAATGAAGATACCTTGTGAAAAACTCAAACGATGACATTTTGCATTTTTGTTGTACCGTAAGTGACCGTTGCGGTGAGCGTGAAACACCGAAAACGCGAACGAGAAGAGCAGCAAATAACTGCGAACAAGCGTTACGAAGTGGCCATTGATTCGCACTGGCACCTTCGATGCAAATTCGGAAAGCCCACTCAACGCCCACCAGAACGGCATCACGGACCCGATTGTCACAAACGATTGCTTTCAGAATATTGATTGCGTGGATTCTAAATACAAAAACAATTAAAGTGAAACAAACAATAAAACAAACTTTGATTCGAAATCCAATGAATCAACATCTAGCAATGCAGTCAATGTGGTCCTTAGGCTCTGGGATCGCCTTTTACTTGGTTCTGTGGATACTAGAACACAGCAAAGAAAAGGAAGTCCAGCGCTCCGACGGGTGAGGCAAAGTTTCTCCTTTTCTATGATTAAAAAGATAAACAAAGAATTTTTTTATAGCAGACTACCTTTCCCTCCCTTAATTGCGTCTAAAACTTGATGGAGCCATTGTTCCGGAAGAGGATTCTGAGCTCCGATATTCCACAACCGCTTACAAAGTGCCTCAAATCCCTCGACAGCAGTTTCAAATGCTCCAAAATGCTTACACTGTGTAAGTTGTAGCATGTAATACTTTCCAATGTAATCCAAAACAGCATCGTTCAGCATTGTTGGATACGGCAACTGAACGAATTACTCAGGCCTTTGTTAAAAAGACCTTTTACCTTTTCTACAAACTTGTGAAAAATGTTCGAAACGCATTTATGTGACCGCCAACAGCCCACGAGTAAAGCCTGAATTTTGAATGTTTTCTTCTTTGCATTTTCGAGTCCACAAACTCCGTTCGATTCACCTAAAAGAACCATTGCCGTCGAAACTAATGGATACAAACCAATTTGCTCGACAAGATCATCGGGTGCATAGCCTTCTGGCGACATGCTGTGAACGACTGGAGTCACAATTTCGACAACCTTTGTACACAGCAAATGCAGCCGCGTCAAAAGTCGCTCCCTCCATGTATCCTCCATATCTTGACTATGCTCGACGCTAAAGTCACCATTCTTATTAGACCAGAAGGGGTTAACATGCCTTTCAAAATCCAGATTTTCAACAATGTTACTAATCACATTAAGAATTAAATGAAGAGCATCAGATGCGTCCGTTATAGACCACAGTGACGTAGAAACCGTTTTGACTCGTCTTTCTACCTCGTCCATCAGTTTATCGAAAACGACAGTAACCGAGCCGGGGTTAATGTGTGTGTAAAAGCGAATCTTGTACGGACCATCCAAATCATTTCTCATTTTAGCCGAAAATATATTCTCAATGGTCGATTCGATAAACTCCTCCAGCCATTTCTAAAGAAGAAACAAATTGAAAAGCCTTTTCGTTAAAACCGTACCTTCTCTAGTCTTCCTCCTTTATGTTTTAGAATTTTGAGAGCTGTTTCTTGGCAGATCTGATACGGATCCTCCAAACAATCGATCAGTTTTTGAAGGCACTCGTTGCTCAGCAGCGCTTCGACATTGATGTGCCTGTACAGAGCATCTAAATCAAAGAATCAATCAAAGCCATTTCTGTGAAGAAATTGTCGCATTGAGCAAACCTTTCTCTTTGGAGAGCAGAAAATTCTCACAGTGGAGCGATGACACAAAGCAAAGTGCAAAGTAGCGGCGGTTAAAGTTGGCATCGACGCGAAGGCATTCAAACAAGTATTGATGCATTTCTTGAACGAAACAGCTGTAAGCATTCAACATGTCGGTCTCCAATGATCTAATCATAATTTGTCCGCTGTCCCGCATTCGAATCAGCAATTTTTTGAAATTCGTAAGAATCTTTTGTCGTGCAGAGGGAGACTGTTCGGTCATGTTAAAATAGAAAAAGACCTTTAGGAGGGGGAAATCGAGGTCTTTGAGGGGTAGTGATGGCTTAGGATGATCGCATATAAGATTCAAAGCGCATAAGCGCACCTGAAAATAAGGAAATCACAGCATGTCAAGGGAGAATTGAAAACTACCGGCAAATTTGAGTGACAAATTGCTTTCCTCACAACATCGACTGAAATGAAGTCACTCCAGGTGCGCGAATTGCCCAACGTTTGCTGATTAAAAAGACAAAACCGAGCAAGCGAAAGAACAGCTTCCAACGCGGTAGCGGAAGTTTGTTCATCAACCTCTGAAAACATTCAACAAAAAATGACGTTCTGAAAGTCAAAACCTTACGAATAATGGACGAAACTTCGCCTAAGAACCACGAAGCTAATTCGGGAGATCGGAACATTGAGGGCAGAAGACGGTCATTGATTGTAGAGCGCAACAATGTGGAATCCGAGACAATAGATCTGCGAATTCGTTCCAAGTGAAAGGGATTTCGGTTTGAAGGATGCGCTATTGTCATATCAAAACCAGCAACTCGCTCAGCTAAACTCCGTCGATATTTTCGAGATTCAAGTGCTTCTGTACTTACCACAGTTGAAAGAGTCGCGTTGGAAAGAAGGTTGTAACAGTTGGAGAGAAATTCCGGTGAGAGAACACAATATAATGAGGGATATTCCTTCAATACCACGATCTAAAGGGAAGTCAAGTTACATCACAATCTCCTTCGAACAGAGTTACCAGGCAGCGAAAACGAGATTTGTTCTGAACCGAAGAATTGCACAGAAACGCGGCAATGTTGGTGATCCACGTGCACGGTTCCTTCTTTAGTTGGCAAACGTTGCAATTCTTCGCGTGAATTTCCAGAAGAACCTTAAATATATCCACGCACTCGTAGCAGACGGCATCCTGCACGAAGTCCCAGAAGCAGAACACAAAATCGGCGATGGACGTTTCATCCGAGTTGCTGAGGGCGCAGTTTTCATCCCTAATGTTGGCCGTGAGCAAGTTTAAATTCAGCGAATCCTCAAAATACCTTAAAACTGTGACCAGTCGACAAAGAGAGTGTGTGATTTCATAGATTCGCCGCGTTGCGCTTGCGTCCCTAGAATTTGATCACTTATGGAGCTGCCAGAAACAGAAAACAAAACCTTTTTTCGGCGAGCAGCCTCTTAAGACAGCATCCCACGAGAAAATTTCCGTGCACGCTGCAGCATTCTCCCCTCAACAAAGACGCGTTGGCGAAGAGGAACTCGAAGCCGGCCGCCGTCGAGTCGTCCTGAAACTGTCGGCAGATGTCGCCTGGAGATTCCGCGACCTTGGCCATGTGACGGCGGTTGTTGGTACCAAAAGCTGCAAACGATAAATTGAATTTCGTGTTCTACGATCGAATTGTTTGTTTTGAAAACAGGTAAAATCAAGAAATCGTAGAATCGAACTCGAATCAAACGAAGTCGAGCAAGAATAAGTCAAGTTCAGAGGTCCTCAAAAGATTTGCCTGTTCTACAAAGAGGAATTTTGAAAAGATCGTACCGCATGCAACTACTCATTTGAAATGTTTGCAACTCGTCGTAGAATCGCTGGAATCTTTGGGATCGAGAATCGCGTTTCGAGATTGGCTTTTCTTAACTCGTTTCTCATGCTTCAGATGGCGTCTCTGCGGAAGATCGAACAGCTCGGCCACGCAGGTTCCGAAGGAGCACAGAGAGCGTGGTGCTCTCGGTGGAACCGGAACGGAACGCTTCTAGCGAGCTGTGGAGAGAACAAAACGATCAGAATATGGCACCGTAATCGCGAAACTGAAAAATTCGAGTTGCTGACTACCCTTAAAGGCGACCACGAACGAGCGATTCGTTATGTGGACTTCTCTCCATGTGGAAAGTACCTTGCTTCCGTAGGATTTGACGCTCTGATCATTGTTTACCAGTATGAAAAGTAGGGGAAATGCTCCTGTTCTTCTCTTAGCTTCGGTTTTCAGCGGCGACTTCGAAGAAGTGACCCGCATGGAAGGACACGAAAACGAGGTGAAGTGCTGCACCTTCTCTCCTTCAGGACGATACTTGGCGTCTTGTTCGCGGGACAAATCTGTTTGGTTCTGGCAAAGTGAGTTCTTTGCTTTAGATCAATTCGTCATCTCAAAAACGTTTCAGTGGACGAAGATGACGATTTCCAGGTGTCATCCATTCTTCAACCACACACAGGTGACGTCAAGTTTGTTACTTGGCACCCTTCGGAAGAGGTTTCGTTTTGGGGATCCTCACTCAAAACTTACGCATTCGTTCAGGTACTTGTTTCGTGCAGCTACGACTGCTCGATCAAATTTTACCGTTTCGATGGAGATGATTGGGTTACTCAGCAGAGGATTGAGGACGCGCACGAATCCACGGTTTGGTCGGCTTCGTTCGATTCAACCGGAAACTACCTCGCAACGGCAGGCGCGGACCATCATGTCAACGTAAGCTCTATTCGAATACGAGTCGTTGTTATGACAATTTGGACTTATTAGATTTGGAAGCGAATAATGGACGATTCCACAACGTCTGTCGGCAGTAGTTCGTGGAAAAAAATAATCGTATACGATGTTAATGGATGCAAATGGCCTTTGTACTCGATTTGCTGGAATCAACTGAACGACTTCGTAGCTGTTGGAGGCGGCGATGGTCGCATTAGGTATTCAAATGAATCAGCGCAAAAAATCGTAAAGGAAGACTTTTAGGCTGTTGCAGTTCGATCGGGAGTCGGAGACCGTTGCTGAAGTCTTTTCCGTGAAGGTCGACGACGAAGTCAACAGCGTTTCATGGAATCCCGAAGACGCCAATCTGTTAGCCGCCGCATCAGATAGCGGATTCGTGACGGTGTACAAGTTAGAATAATTGTTTCTATGATTTTTGTGATATGAGAATTTTAAAAATTTCTTTAAAATTAGCAGTTCGCAACAATAACAAATCAAGATAACAAATCTAACAAGTAACAATAACAACAACATCTCCCTTCCATCAATGTTTAATTTCTCCTGGGGGCTTTACCCTCATGTCAATCTTTATGTTCATGGCACTGAGTTCGGCTGCTAGATACTGGAATACTCGGGGTACTTGCATGTGGTGAACGTCATCCTCGCTGCCACAGTTTCGGCAAACCTTCCGATCGGAGTAATCTATTACCGTTTCACCATACGAGCGTTTCTTCTGCAGGATTTCTAAACGCTTCGATGTGTTCAAAACAGATGCGAACGTCCGACATTTGGCACAAACGTAGGCATAATCTCTGTCAGAACAATTCAACAGTCGATCCTGAATTTAAAACATCCGATGCAATGGCCCATTAGCGTATGTTCTTCTTACCTGTAAACAGAAAGCAGATCCGTGCGCGATTAGAGCATCACGCTCCATTTCACCGAATCGAATACCACCACCCCTCTTGCGACCTTTGACAGGTTGGTGGGTTACGGGATCAATGGGACCCGTCGAACGCACTTGATACTTGTCAGCAATCATATGCCTAAGGCGCTGGTAGTAAACGATTCCGAAAAATATCTCCACTTTCATTTCGCGGCCATCAACACCAGAGTACATCACTTCGTTACCGTAGTAATTGTATCCAGCTTTGGTTAAAAGTTGTCCAAAGTGGTCAATGGCAGTCTTCTTCTCACTATAAAAGTTTGACCGTAATACCAAACATCAACAAACACTTACTTAAAGACAAATGGAGAAGCGTCGTAAAAACTTCCATGCATACTCGCTGCCTTGCCAGCCATGCTTTCGATCATCATTCCGATTGTCATACGAGATGGGAAACCGTGAGGGTTAAATATAATATCAGGAACCATCCCGGATTCAGCGAACGGTAGAGATTCCACGGGCCACAAGAACGAGTTAATACCTTTCTGACCATGACGAGACGCAAACTTGTCACCAATAATTGGGTTTCGCTGGATTCGCCATTGGATTAACGTGTGCTGAAAGAACTCAAGCATGTTTTCCCCCATTCAGTTTGAAACATACCATAAGACCGCGTTCATTCTCATCAACTACGCGCACAATGCCACAAAATGCAGGTTCCACATATTTGTACTTGTGTGCGTGGAAGTTACCGGTGTCCAGGTCGTAAACACTATAGTAGACATCCCCTTCCCGATACATTCGACCAGGAATCGGTAATCCGTGTTTGTCAATCGTTTTACAGGGATTTTTCGGATCAGCGAGGAAGACCTGATTTACGGGCGCTCCACGCTCTTCAACCAAGTTTATGCGCTCGACTTTGATGACAGTCCCATGAGCAAAACCTCGTTGATACGAACTCTTGTTGATCACCATAGCATCCTCCATATCGTAGCCAGTGTACGAAATAACAGCTACACAAGCGTTGGTTCCCATCGGATACTCATCCATTTCGTACAAGTTATGCGCTTCTAACTGCAGCAGGGGAGTTTGGGGAAACTAAAAAAGCCATTAGAAAATGTCCTCATTCATTTTGTTTTACCTGTAAACGATACATTTTATTATCAGCGCGCTTAGTCCAAGCGTGTATGGGAACTCCCATTGTTTGTTTGCCCATCTGACATTGGTACACGTTACGTGGAGATTGATTGTGATCAGGGAATGGAATCAGATTTCCAGCAAAACTGAATAAGCAGCTAGGATGAAGCTCCTGATGCATCGTTACGCCTTCTTCCGCTTCATTCGGGTCAATGGCAATCGACAAGTAAACTTGCTCAAATGTCCCAATGAATTCCGTTCTATCGAAAGCAAGATTTTTCACAGGACGGTAGAATCGGGCGGAATCGCAAAAGATGTACAGTCCCGGGTACTGCGTCTGTATGTTCTTTGGGTCCGTAGAATGACGAACAAGGGCAAGTTCAGTTATAGCGGGAACTCTATCGTCATTAGTGACCTTTGCCGATCTCAGTTGTCGTTCAATATAGGCAGCCTTTTGTCGTGGAACGTACCCTAAAAATCTCCCGTCCATGAAAACAGGATAAACCTAGAACAACGAAAATGAATTCCCGCACATTTTACGACTGACCAAACGTACCCCCTCATCATCGGTAGACGCAGCTTTCATGAGAGAGCACTGCGTATGCGAGAACATTCCCAATTCGCCCAAAAGCTCGGGTATTTTGGAGGTATCTTGATAATTTGTTAGTAATCGGCACGATGCAGTGACGTGATTAAGAAGTCCACACGGAGAACCGTCAGGTGTATGAACTGGACAAATAAAACCCCATGCCTCTGGCCGCAGTTTACGAACGTCAGTTGTCCTCATTTCCATGAAGAACGCACCTCTGTGTATAGCTCTGAACAAATGAGTTTTCTTTCAGTGACTGGAAGTTATCCGTTAACTAACCTGAAATGTGACACAAAACGCAACTGGTTGATGCGCTCCGCAATAACACTGAATCCATTGTTCTGTTGCAATGCGAGTCCACTTCGTGTCATCAAATTTCCAGTTGCCAGAAAATATTCCAATCCACGAGTAATTTCGCCTCCCTTCTGTGAACCAAGAGCCCTCAGAAATTCCACAGATGTCATGCTGAATGATTCAGGTCTCTTCTTTGCTATGATTTCAAGCTTCTTGCGAACTGTACTAAGTACAGTTTCAATACGTTCGCGTAAAATCAGCAAAATTATGTGACCAGAGACTGATGCTTCTTGGAATTGAGGATTGTCAGGAGTCTCGGACATGCATTCTCCCTTTACCAGAGCGATAAGCTTCTGAGACATGTACGACAAAAGATGGAACTTGTCCATATTGTCGTCAAGATGAATACCAACGCAGTATTTCAATAAAAACCGACCAACATCCTACAAGTTTTTCGATCATATTCGGTCAAACATGCCGAGACAAACCTCGTCAGTTTCCCACGGTGCAATACGATCGGCCATAGCAACTCGAAATTTGGAGCCGATAGATTTGAGAGCAGCTTCTTGACTGATAATTCCGTCTTCCTGTGCACAAGCGAGCATATTTGTAACACAACTAGCCCAGAAAGGATCGTTCGGACGAGAACGAACCATGTTTTCATTTATGAGCAAGTCATTCAAGGGGACAAGAGCCTTGATAATGTACATGAGTGGGATGTAGAAGATCTCACGACGGAACTAAACGGCAAATGATGATCTGTTGGACACAAAATATGCCTAAACATACTTGTACAGCAATGCTGATTGAAGCACTTTCCAAGTAATGTAGAGTGATCATCGATGCCGAATGGTTTTCCTTGACGCAACGCATCATTACACCATATTGAGAAAACAGGGCTCCTTTGTCCTTGAATGACCTCCGGTCTAACGCAATCGGATAATTGCGACGATTAGCGACCAGCAAGCGAATAATCTGGAAAGCATCGTTGCCTACGGAAAAGAATACCGCAAACCTTTTCACTTCCTTTGCAAACAAAGTATCCACCACGCTCCAGAGCTTCTTCTCCTCGCTGAACAAGCTGTTTTCGAGTGAGATCACGCAAATTGCACCGACTTGACTGCAGCATTATAGGAACTTCGCCAAGAACACAATCAATCAAATCTTTTCGCCTGCCATTGATAATTAACTCCACAGTGGCTTTCAAAGGCGCGCGATAGGTTGTCTGCCGCTGACGACACTCCGAAGGATAAATCTTGGCTTCTTCAGAAATCGAGTTCTTAAACAACACAGTAATACACCAGGAACAAACTAAAACGACTCACTCCACCGGCAGAAGGATATCCTATAGATGCGGATATGTAGGACAACTCGACCGCTTCTCCAGTCGGCAAACGAAACTTTTCCGGAGGAACATCAGCTGCCGCAAGTTGGATGCCTTCCTCCACCAAGTAATTAAAAGAATCGACGTGACTGCCGGCTACGTCGCACTCCATTATCTGAAAACAGTGAATGCATCAATCAAAAGCTCTGGATGAACAAGTTTAAGGCGAGAAGAGCTCCTTGATTTCAAATGTTTGAAATAACCTTTTCCTCCAGTAGATCACCGTACAACCAGAGTTGTTCTCATGCTGTTCGTTGTGGGACATTTGTACACTCTGACCAACCGTACAAATCCCCTACATGATCTCATGTTTTGCTTGCATGTGACGTGCCCTCGATTGACGACCGTGTTTATCATTTGCGTGTTGTTATGACACGATTGAAACCGACTAAATCCGTTTGTATCTCGAACCTCGTCTCTCAATGAGTACGCTTTTGATAACAGTTTTTTCAACATGCAACTTTCAATGTTTTTGTCTATGGCAAGAAGAAGATATGTTATTTATTTAGTAGATAAGTACAACAAGCATAATTGGTTTAGTTTCAATTAGATCAGAAATGAAAACAAAAGGAAATTAAAGTAGAGAAGGTGGGGTCGCTATGTACCCCCGGATTCCATCGGATGCGTCGTCGTCTCCGCAATCCAGTGGAATTCAATTCGATTTGACAGTTGAATGTTGCATTTGGTTACACGCGTATGCCATTGGATCCTAGCGTTCCGACCTAAGAACTTCAGACAGTCTGTAATTATAATATAAATGCAGTTGATGTGTTTGTAACCCTTACTCCGACAAATTTTTGAATATGTCTCTCTCGATAAGTCCACATCGAACCAGGTGTAATAGGAAGCCATGGTTTCCACATCCAGCAACTTTGTTTTGTACTAAAGTAAGGATGTGAGCACGTAAAGAAAACTGTAACTTGCCGACGGTAGTTCTTTTCGTTCCAGCACGAGGTTGACTCGAGTGCGTCCGGATGCATTGTCAACTATCACTCCATTGAAAATGCCAAAGAATACGGTATGACTAGTGGTTGGGAAGAAGGCCTTCTTAATCGCCAGCATGACTGGGTTATTCTCTTCGATGAGGGAAACATTTCCCCCCAGTTCACTTGCGAATTCGTAACAATCATAAATCGTTACGGATTTGTCATGATTGTAGCGCTGCTTGAAGGCTTCGAGGATGTATTCAAATACAGCTCCTTCGGCCGTCAAATACTGCTTGCATTCTTCGGATTTCCAGTTTGTAGTGGTTTCTAGAACTTTCAAGATTTGTTGCATCGTAATCTTCATAGGGTTGGTGGACGCCATGACCACCTGGAACGCTCTTTCAAACGCAAATCCCTTACGGAAACTTCTAGTGGAAAATGAATTGGTGTTGATGTTGAACTTGCGACAAATGCTTATATACATCGACCGTAATGTATGGTCATTTTTTCCATCAAAGAGCGGTTCATTCCTTTTCTCGGGTTTGACAATTGGAACGCCGTTGATTATTGTAACTGCTTGCCGAAGACGCAACAGAAGAATCATCCAAGTAACACTGCAGTATTGGTGTTGACGCTGGACAGGTTCGTGGTGCGTGTCCAATGTGATGGCTTCTGCGCATCCTTTCATAAAGTTTATTGTCAGGGTCATTTGCAACCCTCCGCTGGCCCTGAATATTAAAGATGTTGTAGTATGATGTGTGATTGTCATGTGTACCTCTTGAATGAAACGTTGCGAAGTTTTAGACCCTTACCAGCACCGCGCTTTCCCTTAGCTGTTCCAATGAGTGTTGCCGTTCTCCATCCAGTCTCCACTGCAATCAGTAAAAACAGTACATCTGCAACAAGTACATGTGTTGTGAGTAATAAAGTATAAACCTACCCTTTACGGTATCGATGGTTGTCACATTCATATGTGACCAGAGGTGATCGCAGTACGCGTAGACATCTCTTGAGAGAAGAGGCCGACATCCGTGAATGACTGGCATTTTCTTTGGTGTAATGACATCAATGGCGTTAATAGATCCCGTCATCGGAAGAATGCTTACCAACTGTAAACCCAACATACAATAAATATGAATAATCTCGGACAATTCATACCCCTCTCGTTAAACGGGTCACTAAAGCGACCACAGTGGATGGGGTATATGGTGTGCAAATGGCCACTAGTTCTTCGGCAGCAAGGTCAGGGTCTGTGTTACGCCTTGCAGCAATTGCTGCGAGCCTAATGCGACCACCAAGTGTTCTAATTCGAGTGTGGCATAAGAATTTTGCGTATGCCCGGAACAGGAGCACAAGGTTGTCCTTGTCAGTTGGGAGCACGCCTTCATGTTTCAAGACCAAGTAGGAGAAAAAATCTGACCACTCGTTATTTTTGAAGTTAGGAATCTTAAAGAATTGGTAGATATTTTTTAACTACGTGAACATGATAGTAAAACTGACTTTGCCGATGAATCCCAGTTTTACGTCAAACTGAGCGTATAGCAGATCCGATACCTGCTCAATGAGTTGGAACGCTCGAGTCCGGATTACATCTGGTGTTAGTGACTCCAACTCGGCAATTTGACATAAGGTGGACAGAGTGATTTCACATTTCAACTGGAAGGATGCCAACGAAGATACCGCTTTCGTTAGTTCCTTTTTCACTCTAGCGGTGTTGTGTTTGCTCAGAACACTTTTGCCTTTGGCGCTGAGAATATTCTCAGCCGCGTCGAACCGTTCCAACACTAAAAATGTAGGGGTGTAGTGATGTAGAATATCCGCAGAAACACTTACGTTTTGCAGTTTGCGCTTTCAACATTTCACTCGTATACTTGTCGGCGTACTGTAGAGCGTTTTGTGCTTCCACCGCCTCTGCTTCATTCATCTCTTCGTTTGTAACAATCATTCCTTCGATGATTCTTTTGAATATGGGCAAACACTCAATCGCATTCTCGGAAATGCCGCTGTCGTGAAGTTTGGCAATTACTTCATCCTAAAAACGCCCTTGCTAATTGCAGATACTCGGTTACGCTTGCTTGCCGTTGACTTTGATTCAATGGATACATCCTCCACACTAGCAGCGGCACCCTCATGGGTGGACGCGCTTTCCTCATCACTTTCTTCTTCTTCTATTTCATCTTCGGAACCCTCAAGGGTGGACGACTTGCTCACACCTTTCCAATCGCTCATTTCCAGTAACTCGCTCGGATACGGATTTGTCGGGTACACAGGTATGGTGGATGCGAACGGAGTTTCGTTGGGGCAATGCGTCTCAATTTTCAAGTGCTCAGGATTTGCGCAAAACTGGAAATAGTATAAAACAGTGATACGTCCGATAGCTACTGATAAATGAATCTCTACCTTTATTGACTGACACAACTGTTTGTGCTGAGCGAAACAGAGCTGGATTTTGTGCATCCGATGGAAGCACCCCATCACATCTTCACGTGTTCGCATTTTAACGTACGTTGGATTGCAAGCCATAAATAACAGCGAAAAGTTCTGCATCATCTGGTCCAATGGTCCGCAGTCATTGAAGCACATATCGCTGCCGTTGAGACTCTTATGAGTATCCGTTTTTTCTCCACCCAAGAAGGTGAAACGAAATGTTTTTAATGTTTCGTTTTTCTTCTCTCTCTTGATGTAAGCGTCCACAAACGCGAGAGCAGTTGCAGAAATAACTTTCTCGTATGGCTGCCACACCTACAATATGTTCTTTCTAGCGAGAATGCATTCATTCACACTTACCGTAGGTACTTGTGTCATAATTGCTTTTCTGAAGCGAGGAAACATGTCCGTTTCGGGTACGGTGTCCATTGACTTCTTCAACTGCTGCACAAATATGCGGTAAGAAGTATCTATCTTCGTTTGAAGATTCCGTACATCCTGTGAGCGGTTCGATGTAGCCGATACATGGTGAGGATTGACACACAATCCGAGACCATCGCATGAGTTTTCAACAAACGATCGACATTTAACAAGTGAAGTAGAGATTTTGGTGAACTCCGACAACGCCTTCTCTGCCTTCCTCACATCCGAGAGTTTGTACAGCGTCGATAGTAGTATGAATAGAGCCCTCCGATGAGGTGGTAACACAGCAGAACTGACTGTGTAACAGTTTCCGAAATCCTCATCTACGAAATATTTCACTAGGGCGTCCGATACGGCCTTGCTGGGTGCACGAAATGACGTGGTTGCTGCAGCTTGTTCTTCCAAGAACTTAAGGATGGTGCTTCTGTTATCAGAAGCCATAAGATTGCCGGTGCGCTAAACTAATGGATTGTACAAAGCAGACATGAAAGCTTACTTCTTCGAGTTTGTCAAGGCAACAGTCCATCAGCTTGGTGTAGATACCGCTTGGTGTCTCTTTGTTCACACGGGCATAGTGTTTGATGTTGAAACAGTAGGTCGAACAAGTTGAAGTGAATAAACCTCGATTGGCTGGCCTCCTATACTTGCTGATGTCTTTGTTGACAGCGTCATAAAATTTTTCAATTTTTATCCGAAACGACGGTGATTGGCCAGCATGTTCACCAGACGGTAGACAGTGGTCGATCGTCGTTCGTGCTGATTCACGAATTTTCGACAACCCCCTGAGTAACGCCACAGGTGTGTTGTTGAAGAGGCTGTCTGGATTATGTATCTACAAGGGAAGAATGCAAACTAAAGATAAATGACAACACTCACCATCCCAAAGTCTTTGTAAAATTCGTCAAATATAAGACGAAATTGGCGTTTCGTCACTTGGCCATTGCCCCCCATTGGCGACAGGTGTTCATCGGCGATGTTGTCAATGATTTTGGTTTTGGTGACAACCAAATTGTCACACTTGTTCAACCTTCCGGTGGCGACTTTATAGTCGCCCTTGCTCGCGTGATCACGGGGTTTGTCACGTAGAGTAGTCGCTGGAACATCTGTTATTTGCAGAGTTAGTATCACGCATGTTAATGTTATTAAATTACCAGATACGGATGGGGACTTCCTTTTGGCGATCTCATGATCGCCGCCAACTTTACGTAGGTCTTCGGTGGTTGTCTTCTTCTTGGCGATCATATGATCACCGCCGCTAGACTTGCGTTTCTTCTCTTCATTTGTGCTCGGAGAGAAGAAGAAGGTGATGGGTGGTTGCTTCGCTTCCTTTTTATTTGGAGAAAAGAATGTAGTGATTGTTGGTTGTTTTGGCTTATCGGAAGACATGCCAATCTGAAAGGCAAAACAAACATAAATTTCGGTATGTTCTTAAACTCCAAAACATGAGAACAAACGTCGCAACATAATCGTGTGACAAAATTTTGCCATACATTCCAAGCATGTGATCGGGACAAAACACCCCACTAGAGCGTCACATCGTGTTTTAGGCCACCGACAGCAGGTGAAAGAGTGAGTACGGTAGACTGTGTATCGTTGTTTCGGCCACATGGCCAATTTCGAACGTTCTCGAATGAATTAAAAACAGGCAAGTCGTTGTGAGACCGTTTGCGTCCACGTGGCTCAAGTAAAAAATTCGGGAAAGAATTTCTAAACGACGTCGCAACCATCTTATCAACGTCATGCGGAACTGGCATAAGGTTATTTTTGCAGAAGTTATGCGACATCACGACGCTGCCTTAAGTGTTCCTCCATTGCTGTCTAGTTACTGAGTTGAATGTGAAGAAGGTGTTGAATGTATGCGAACATTTATAACGAGTTCCAAACAGCCGTTGGTTCTTTTGCCTCTACCATAAAGTAGACAAAACTCATGTACGCTCTTTTGTAGAAATTGTTTACTTCAAGTTCAAGACGAAGTTCAAGCACCCCAGCAACGTCATTAGGGCGACGCTCATTGTTGTGGGAGGGCAAACCAGGTTGGCGGACAAGGGCAACATTTTTTAAAACATTGAATTAACGCAATCCAATAAGATGTGCTTTCAAAATGTACTTAGTTTAGTAGCGACGACTTCAGTGCTCATAGGGGTACTACCGAGCCTCCTACAGATCTTTCAATTGAATGCTGTCAACCTTGGCTGAGCACGAATTGAGAAGCTGGTAATGGTCGCCGTAGGGCGGCCGAAGAGGTGAAGAAGGCGATCGAGAAGGTCGTAGCCGAGGTCTCCTGGATGCTATCGGCGGCGTTGAATTGTTACCATCACTATTATATTTGTTGGTTTTTGTTTGTAAATGTACTTGTTGTTTGTCACTCCAGCGTTTATTGTCACCAATGTTAAGGCAATGTCTAGCAAAGTTCAACGTTTGCAAAGGTTTGTCCGCTTTCACTCATGTTAATTGCGGAGGACGCAAATGAGAAGTTCTGACCTCCGACTCTCTGCCGGCCGGCACTGATCCGCGTGTGCAGACTTACATTTGAATTTCGAAACGTGCAGCGAGCGCGGATGTCTAGCTATACAAGTTGGAAGTGGTATGCGACATCGCCACGGCTTTATATTGCCGGCTATGTCACACTCCATTAAAAAAAGTGGACGCTATGTCGCACTCCATAAGTGTCCTAGGCACGGCAGAGGATGGTTTAGATGAGTAATTTTAAAGCTTTATAGTAAATAACATAAAATCGCGTGACAATTAATAACAAATATTTCGAAGCTAAATCGCACTCTGAAAATGTGAAGTAGATTGCCGCAAAATCCGAAAAGCTCAGGATGAACAAGTTTAAGACGAGAAGAGCTCCGAATCCTTGATTTCTAATGTTTGAAATAACCTTTTACTCCCGTAGCTTAAACGCAATTACCGTACATCCAGGGTTGCTCTCATGCTGTTCGTTGTGGGACACTACTAAAACTAAGAAATTTATTGCAAAGGCTAAGGTTTAGGCGTGAGATCACAAAGTTTGAAAATAGCACCGTCACAATGAAAGAATCACAAATTCAGAAGTTTGCTACAAAAGACTGAAGACAAAGTTGCGTTCTCGGTCTTCGTCCCACCGGCTGTTGACTGCGAATTCGTCGCGCAGCTCCTCCCATCGCTGTCGCCGGCTAAAGCGTCAGAATTAAGGCGAACCCATTAAAGCAACCCTTATTTACATCTTCTGTTTCCTCCTTCGAAGCATCTCGCTCTCGCTCTCCGACATCTCGTCGTCGTCGCTTGAGCTGTCGACGACCGGGCGGAAGACGCGCGGGGTTGTTGATTCGGGCCTTCTGAAGTGGAAATATGATTGTGTTTCACAGAGTTTGAGTTTTGTAATTTGCCCTGTACGAGTTCAGCTAAGAATGAGTGGCACATTTCAGATGAGAATGGCGCTATTTTATGTGCACGAATAAATAATGCCTTACGTGTCCTCCGCGTTGTCCAGCGTCCTCTCCTGGAGCTTCCATAGATCATCGTCGGAATCGAAATCTTCGTCCGAACTGCTAACAAACGAACAGAATACAAAAAATTGAGCGTTTAGAATTCACTTACGATGAATACCGCGAGCGATAATTCTTCGGAAGAGCATCGGAATCGTTTTCTTTTTCCGAGAAACACCATTTGCTTGAAAGCGACGATATTTCTGTCAAAACAGAGGAGTCAGAGTCGGAATCCGTACTGAGGCTGAAGGAAGACGCTGAAGACAGCGAGGAAGAGCGTCGCCGGCGTTTTCGGGAGGGAGTGCAGCTGCGCACTTCGCGTAGAATCCGCGCACCTCGCTGTTTGATGTGCATGAAGTTGCAGAATCCGCCGCGACTGCACTCTCTGTCACGCGATTCACTCAGGATGAACGGAAATGCTCAGCTCACCCGACTTCGTGTTGTCGGCAACACGCGTCC